>CAUYSK010034263.1:0-68897 GCA_963575035.1 Avahi laniger
TTTAATACCTATTGCTTCTACCACCCATAACCTGCTGTGATTAAACATTGATACGGTTCTTTCAGTTTGGCCTTCTGTTGTACTTTTTTATCATTGTCACTTGTTGTGTTTCTGGGGAAAGGATGTTCCTTCGCCCCCGCCGCCAACTCTCCTGGAACTGGGACACCTGTTTTCTCCTGCCCTTGGACATCAGAACTCCAGGTTTTCTGGCCTTCAGACTCTGGGATGTGCACCCGCAGCACCCTAGGTTTTCAGGCCTTCAACCCCCGACTGAGAGTTACCCCACTGGCTTCCCCGGTTCTCCATCTTGCAGACAACATAACTTGAAACTCCTCAGCCTTTACAACTGTGCGAGCCAACTCCCCTAATAAATTACCTCTGTCTCTCTCTGTATATATGCATTGGCCATATATATATACCATATATATATATCTCCTATTGCTTCTGTTTCTCTGGAGAACCCTGATTAAAACAGTGACTTCCCAAAATTTTATATAAATAGTCATATAAAATCCTAAAACCCAAGAGTCCTGCAGCCCCAGGGCTGCGCAGGTGAAGTCTAAGTTATTTGTTTACTAAGTAGCTACTGTGCGCCAGTCTGTACGGGGGGATGGAGAGATGACTAAGACACAGACTATTCCTGGAGAGGGTTATTTCCTGGTGGGGAGATACTGACTCAACGGGGCTTAATGCCATGTTTATTTCTCTAGTGGAAGTAATGCCCAATGAGCACACAGTTCTTGGCATTCAGTGAATACACAGTAACCGTTTGTTGTTTGAATATTTTTGAATGTCTAATTTGTTATAGTTGCATCATGATGTAAATATAGGCAACTTCATCGTATTACGCTTCACAGATCTACTTTTTATGGTGTATGCACTGGGAAACCAAAACATTTGTGTGAATCACTTTATTGTGATATTTGCTTTACTGCTGTAGTCTGGAACCCAGCCTGCTATATCTCTCAGGTATGCCTGTAGTCAGTTTACTTTCATTTCACAAGGGAGGAAAAAGGGGTCTGGAAGGAAAACGAGTTTATTACCGCAGATCCCCGTGGCCTGGAGGCCTGGCCGAGGCATGGCCAGTTCACTAGAAGTGATGTGATAGGTACCTAAGGAATTTCTGTAGAGTGTTTTTTGCATTTGGGATATTTTCAAGGTCTAAAAGGCAAAGTAGAAATATTAAAATCATTCTAATTAAAATTAGAGAATCATGTGAACAGAACTCAAATTAAAACTGCATGAGCAAAACAAAACAAAACAACAAAACAAAACAAAACCCTCTATTGTCTCCATGGACCAGCCCTTTTCCCCCGCGACTTCTGCAGCAGACCCTGATACGGAGTCTTCAGCCGACACAGAGTATTTGCTGCTTCTCTCTCTTCGACATTTGCACCGAGCCTTTGGCCAAGACACCCTCATCAAATTGACGTTCATTTCTAGAGCCTCTTTAAGCGTTTCTGTTCTGCAGGACATAGCTGGGTATTTTATTATTTATTGTTTCTACTAAGAAGACATGGAAATAGACTTATTTGCAACCTCTGGTCTTTCTAAATTCTCCTGCTAGAATGGGGAGCGTAACAAATACAATGCTATCCAGTTTTTGCTGGCCTTGGTTTTGCTTCCTGGGCCAGCATGTTCAGTTTGGGTTGCACTTGTGTTGGAGGTGAAGAGCCAGGCATCGCGGTTTTGCTGCTTGGACAATATGCCAAACTAACTTTAATAGGTGCTACCTGCTTAATATGAACAATAAAACAAAATGAAACACACTAATGTACATTAATGCTTGAAAAAGTGATTTTTCTCCTTCATTTTAAAAGTTTTATTCAAACTTTAAAATTCTATTTCAGAATTTTATGGGGGTACAAATGTGTTGGTTACACAGATTGCTTTTGCATTGCTTGAGTCAAAGTTATAACGGTGCCCATCACCCAGCTAGTGTACATGGTGCCCATTAGGTGTGAATTTACCTGTCGCCTCCTTCCTCCATCATGCACCCCCCCCCACATCCTTGATTTCCATTGTGTTTTACTGCCAAGTGTGCAGATGAGCACTGATCGATTAGTTCCAATTTAATAATGAGTACATGGGATGTTGTTTTTCCATTCTTGCAACATTTCACTTAGAGTGGTCTCCAGTTCCATACAGGTTGTTACAAAAGGTATTAATTCATTGTTTTTTATGGCTGAGGAGTACTCTGTGGTATACGTACTGCACATTTTATTAATGCACTCACGTATAGATGGCACTTGGGTTGATTCCACCTCTTCACGACTGTGAGTTGTGCCGCAGTAAGCACGCGCGTGCAACTGTCTTTTTGATAAAATGGCTTTTTTTCCTTTGGGCAAATACCAATGGCAATCACAGCAGCGACAAAAATTAATAAATGGGACTTGACTAAGTCAAACTTAAATTTAAAAGTTTCCTTGAAATAATCATTTTCTTTAGATTATTTAAATATCTCCTTGAGGATTATAAACAATCCATAAAAAAGAAAGTGAGAACAGAGATGTTTAAAGGTAAAGAGATGGGTGGCGCTTTTAACTGGAAATCAACCAAAAGTGAAGGTAATAAAATTTTCAAATAAATGTAAGTCAATGTAAAGTAGGATTTGATTTACTGAAATTAAACTATATTCAGCATTTTTGTTCTGACTGGATCTGCTCTATAAAGGGAGGTGGCTATATAATATATATAAATATATATATCCATTTGCCCAAAGAAGGAAAGGGAGAATGAGGAAGCTCCTGGAGCTGGCCGATGGATTTGAAGCATAGTTTGAAACTAATTTATAGGGAAAGGGGCATCTGCAAATAATTCACAACACCGTTTCTTTTTAGTGTGTGTGAACAAACTAAAATCGCAGTGCATTCCTGGTGGTTGCTGTGGAGAAGCAAAGTGATTCACTTTAGTGGATTCCTGACGTGTTGACCAGCTGCCCAGAATGGAGACGCGGTTGCCGGAGGGGTGCAGGGAGTGGGGAACTAGGTCTCAGCCCTCCCTGGCCCGGTCTGTAAATGTCTTGTGCAAAGATGGGGCGGAACGATTTGCTGCCCCAGTGAGACGGTCTGAACCACGAGGCTTGATCCTGAGAGACTGGCCACCACCGAGGTACGCCCTTCCAGACGCCCAGAGCAGTGAAAGAAGACAGACGCTCCCACCTGACCAGGTGCAGCGAATTGTTCCTGCTGAGCCAGTCTGCTGCTCCCCAAGTGTCCTGGCGCGTGGAAGTCCAGGCCTGGAGCGCGGCTGGTCTCTTTCCTTGCCCATCTGTCTCCCTAACAAGAGGAGCAGCTCCTGTAATTGGCGAGTTTGAGAGAAGGGGTCAAGGATGTGCTTCTCGGCTCCTTCCTTTCTGCTCCTTTTGGTGCGGCTGGCGGATGTCAGTACTGAATGAACACCATCATCTCCCAGTGAGCTTTTGACACCCCAGAGGTTGATTTAATTCAACTGGGGTGGAGCTCCGGGCACTGATAGCATGGAAAGTTCCCCAGCTACTTCTAACGTGTAGCCAGTACTAAGAAACCGTAAAGTAAGCTGCTCCCAGGACCAGCGACCCCTCTGTCGGCCCTTGCAGTAGTAGCCTGCCTTGCAGAGGGTCGTCTGTGGGGTTCTGTGACAATAGGGGTGACTAGGTCACTTTAGAGAAGGTATTAGTAAACTCAGTGAAGCAGCATATTTAAGAAGAGCTCTTACGTATGTTTTACCAGTAATAAAGCTGAATTTTTCCTCCATCTCTCTGACTCCTGTGGTTTATTTTATTTGGTTTCAAGCTTAGAAACAAGAATTGTGTTTAACTTTGAGCCTCAACCCTGGGTAAGGTATTTGCCGTCTCTGGCCTGACGTCTTCGGTTGCCGTTGGTTATGTTTGCACTGACGGCACTTCCGAGTCGGGCCGGGGTGATCCCTGAGCGGACCGCAAGAGCCAGCCCTGGCGGAGGCCGGAGCATCTTGTCTCCACGCCGGGAGCGTTTCTTCGCACGTAAGAGGTGCAGTGAGAGGGAAGTCGCTTCTGTGCATTTGTATTCCATTTATCCTAAAACCTTTGGGACATTAATCCATAAATATCTGCGAGATATTGGTATAAAAGAAGAATGTATTTCTAAGGATAAATTAAAACAAAGAGCCTGATTGCAAATGTCATGATGGCGGATGCTGCAGAAGGAACCTTACCCAGAGCTCTTGCCCTCTGAGACGTTTCGGGCTGCATGGCGCCCAACCAGAAGCCCTTACTCAGGAAAACGCAGTTCATTTGAGGAAGTTATAGGTCTTTTTTCTTGGAAAAGTCAAGGAAGGCCATCTTTTTTTTTTTTTTAACTTCAATGGAAAGCTCCTATAACTAGGTTTTTTAATTAATTAATTAATTATTCTGGAGCTACGTAGAAAGCGCCAACTTGGGGGGAGATGTTTTCAGCCGTCCAGTCTGCACGGAAAACCAAGCTCGAGCTTGTGTCGTCTGTGCCGGGCAGGACTGTGAGCAGAGCAGCAGTGCTAGCCCCTAATCCCTGAGGTGGCTCGCTGACGCCTTGGCCGGCGGCGTGCACAGCGTGTCTGCTCTGCTAGGCAGCTGCAGCGTTAACGGGCCAACTGCGTTATCTCACATTTGCCTGGAAGGACAGCGGTGTCTAAATGGATTGCTGTGATTTCCAACACAGATAGCGGGGCCAGCCACCACAGGCCCGTGCTGGCAACTGGCAGACCATGCACAACGATGGGGCCTTGTGTTTATCTCCCTCCTCCCGGATGCCGGAGACTGGCAGATGCGATGTAGGGAGATAAATGAGGAAGAGAGCAGGTTTTGAAAGGGAGAAGTTTGTAGACTTTTCTTAAGTCCTCAGACGAGGGAACAAGGTTCCAGAGTGGACCAACTTTGCGACAGGACAGGACAAGGGTCTGTAGCTGATGGCCAGCAGGTGCGGATGGCTCGGGTCATCTGGTGCAAAAGAGAAAAGGGATTTGGAGTCAGGACTCAGGAGTTGCTGCTGATTCTTAACAGTAACTTAGGATATTGCCCTCGTTTCTTTTTCTTATTTGAAAACAAGACTTGTCTCTCATCAACTTCCGGAGAAAGACTACTTACGCTCCGAAGTTAACGTTCTTTCTCAAAGCTCAGAAGAGGTCAAGAGTGTCAAGTTGGTTCAGCACTTCACGCTCGGGTACTCCCGCAGCCGCAGCGCCGGCGCCAGGGCACGCGTGCAGAGGCAGTGTCCGTCCTAAGGGGAGGTTGGGTTGGGGACAGTTTCCACTTCCCTCTCTTACTTTACCCATCCTTACAAGCATGCAGAACCTGTCATTCTTTTTCAGAGAAAATTGGAGGAAAGTAAACAATTATCCAGGGAAGCCCCAGAGACAGACGTTAAGTCACAGATGGGGGGGTGCTGGAAGCTCGTGCAGGAGTCGTGAAGGCTAAGCCATCTGTGTAGTTTTGGTGAGGGGAGCTGGTTTTGCTAACTTTAAATATAAATACCAAGCAGTGGAGGGGACATCATTGTCCTCCCGAGCGGAAGCCTTCCAGCCTATTCCTTGGGCCCTTGGCGAAGGTTGGGATCGCTGTTGCAGGCTCTGGTAGTACATTGAAATCATTCTCTGCGGTAACGAGCACATTTGTTTTAAAAATATTGTTTGAAATAATTCACGTCGTTAGATGTTCCTTTTTAAAATATTAGCCAACTTATTTTTCTGTCCAGGCAGTTTTCTTCTCTTTTCCCCCATTGCCTCAGAAGTGTTTACGAGAGGGTGGGAATAAAGGAATCTTCCTGGTTTTGGATTCAAAAAAACTGAGCCCTTAGGTTAAAAAAGGGGAAAATACAGTTTAAGAGCACTGGTAAAATTATTATTAAAAAGATGGATCATATAATCTGAGGTAGATAATAAGGAGTAATCTAGGATGGATGAAAAGAGAAGGATGACAGATTAGGGGAAAATAGACGGTTAATGGACTACAGTTTCAATTAGTTCAAAGAACATGAACAGTAAGAGGCGGATGGGTGGTTCCGAGATAGAGCAGCTACGAGTGATGTCAGGGCCTGGGATGTGAGTATGGGCAGGGACAGCCTAAGCGGAACGGCAGGCATCATGGGCGATGATGATTTTTAGAAACGCAGAGGCCCTGACATTGGAAGAGGTGGTCCGTGTGAACATTGTGTCTTCCAGCACCCTGGTATTGCCCGAGGTAGACATGAAGGCTGTCCTCCAGGTGGGTGCTCAGTCCCTCAACAACTGTGGGAGTGCCCAGTCAGTCAGTGCACCCCTTGCCAAGGTGCCCAGTCTCTCTTTAAGAGTCCACTTAGTTAAAACTCCCTCCACCGCCTTCATCATGCCTCTTTGACAGCTGCACACCCCATCTTCTTTCTTGCATGATCTCAGAGTATGTGCACGAGTCTTAAGCCTTTTTAAGCAACCATTTGTACAGCCACTTATGTCTTTCAGCAAATTGGTTCTTGAGAATGGCCCATTGATGAAGTAAGATGGAGCTTCCCAAAGGAGGGAATCCGGGCTGGTCACTCTGATGAACTGAACTGTTCTGCGAAATCTGCTGAGCAAGAGAATTTTAAAACTTCTCCATTATTAACTTAATATGGATGATTTTTTGAAAGTCAAGATTCTTTTATACAGCTCTGCTCTTAGCAAATTGTCCATATTATTCTTACCGACGAGGCAGCATGTGCTTGTTAAAGGTGGTCACAGAATTTCTCATATCCCACAGATTTTTTTTTCTGATGGGAACTTTACATTCTCTTCTTGTTTGCTGATGGTGTCTATGTCCCTCCCTTGGAAGCTGGGCAGACCTCTGCGACTGCCACAACCAATAGAATGCAGCACAAGTGACGTTGTGTGATTTCTGATGCTACACTAAAAAAACGCTATGCATTTCTCCCTTGCTGTCTTGGAGTGCACGCTCCTGGAACCCAGCCTCCAGACGGAGAGGGGCCCACACAAGCCCAAGCAGAGACCACGTGGAGAAGCTACGTGTAGGTGTAGGTGCTCTGGCTGGCAGTTCGCAGGGCCCCCAGCGAGCATCCAGCATCACCTGTCAGATGTGTGACTGAGGATACCTCCAAGACCATTCACAGCCACCCCAGCCCTTGAATCTTTCCAACTGAGGTCCCAGACATCATGCAACAGGAAAAACCATCCATGCTGTGCCTTTTCTAAATTCCTTGCCCATAGATTCAATAAATATAATAAAAAATACATTTTCAGTTGATTGTTATATGGCAATAAATTACTGGAACAACAAGGCACAAATAAAATTATTAGGCTTAAGTGCTTGTGAGTCAGTGTGTACATGTGTGTGTGTTCACTAAAACACAAGCCTCCTGTTTTAACCAAACTCATACCAACCCTTCAAAACTGTCAGTGTGCGGGCGATGCCTTGTTCATGCCATGGAGCGAGAGCCCACGTCAGAGCAGCGCTAGGGCAGAACATCGGTTCAGGCAGATTGCACTGGACTGCACCAAAATTTTTTTTTTTTTTTTTTTTTTTTTGAGATAGAGTCTCACTCTGTTGCCCTGGCTAGAGTGAGTGCTGTGGTGTCAGCCTAGCTCACAGCAACCTCACACTCCTGGGCTCAAGCGATCCTTCTGCCTCAGCCTCCTGAGTAGCTGGGACTACAGGCATGCGCCACCATGACCGGCTAATTTTTTCTATATATTTTTAGCTGTCCAATTAATTTCTTTCTATTTTTGATAGAGACGGGGTCTCACTCTTGCTCAGGCTGGTCTCGAACTCCTGACCTTGAGTATCCACCCGCCTCGGCCTCCCAGAGTGCTAGGCAAAATTTGTTTTTCTATCCATGGCAGATTCTTCTAGTATTTTCTTGGTTGTTTAAATTTAGGTTCTTTTTTGTAGTAAAAGATTTCCTGCTTAACTCATGTTAGTTCCTAGGGAACATTTAGCATTTGACTTCCTCTACCAACCCCCTCCCTCTGTGTACCTCTGATCTCAGATCTCCTGTTGGCCATCATGCTTAGTATTGGATTCTTCAGAGCCAACACACCCTATCTCTTCCTGGCTTTTATCTTGTTCAAATTATGTACCATATCACACATGTCTGAAATTCGTTTTGCCATAGAAATCTCAAGTCTCTGTATCTCATTTTCACCATTCATTTATTGTGAGTATCTTTACCACTGACATGTGTGTATGTCTGGGTGCCTCTTTGTATGTGAACGTACACATCACACACAAAGAAACACTGACTTGTTTTGTGTTTGCCTTGAGCACTTCATTGGATGTATAACACAAGACTAAAATTCCCTGGAATGCCTTATAATATTAAGACTCCCTTAAGAACAGAGTCTCATTATCTTTAGATTTTAGAAGACTTTCCAATTGTCTGGCTGAGAGATGTTATATTAAACCATAAATATGTATCTTCCTGACTTGCCCTGAGTGGATACAGAGGAAATGATCACAAAACCTGCTCAACCGTTCATGCATTATTCCTTCACATGCTCGAATGCCGCTGTGAAGTGGTTTCGGAATGCAGAGCGTGCGTGGACCCACTCGAAGAATCCTCCCTCACGCTGTGCTCCTCCCCTGGGCGCATGTGATGCCGCAGACGCATTTCCCAGTCATGTTTGCCGCTCTCCAAATCTATACAAAATACCCTTATTCCCTCACATTCTTCTTCACAAATGCCTGAGAGAAATAATCTCTCTTCTCCTTAGAAGGAAGTGCTTCACTACAGTTACTAATGACCTGCAAAGACCAGTCCAGAAGACAAAGCTTTGTATTTTGACCAATATATTTTTTGAGAAAATCCCTGAGTTCTTGTTTGTCTGTTTGTTTTTTAAGAGTGGAGGACTGTCACTAAAAGGGATAAACTCTAGCAGAAGAAACAGATGAATATTTCAACCTGGTGCTATTTTGCTTTCAGCCCAGAAAGCAAAATGCATTTTTGCTAATAGATTTTTTTTCACCTGTCACATATACTGCAGGTTATAGGACACAAATTATGGTAAATCTCCTGCTCTTTGCATTGGAAACAAATAAACAAAAAATGCCAACCAACAAAAGAATATGATTTATAATTCTCTGGAATTGCATCTCTTTCCAGCAATATATAATCACACTGCCTCTCTCATTTTACAGCTTGGGAGGGATGGGAGAAATCACATTTTTAAAAAACTTTTGCTGATAAAAAATAATAACAAGAATAATAAAATCCATTCATTTTACTGGGTGTTATTATAGAGAAATAGCAAAATTCTGTGGCTGTTTATTAATCAGTTGGATTTGTAAATGCAGGGTATTTGACTTAAGCTCAATCTGCTCCAAAACAAATATCCCCACAGCATGTTACGTATTACAGCCATTTTTCTCGGATTAAAGTCTCCCTGGAGGAGCCTCTGGTGCTGTCATCGTTCAGGATCCCGGAGGCTCTGTGGGGACGTTTCTGATGGAAGGGGCACTTTCCTCTCAATGCTGCTCTCTGGGCCACCTCAGGCTGGTCACACGCAGTCCCCCTCTGTGCCTCCATTCTGAACCTCTGATAGAGAGTGCTATGGTTCAGCTTTGAAGGGGATTCAACTATTTGTAGAAAAATTGGAGGTCAGTTGAAAAAAGGGTCAACCTTTCCATTTAATATTTTGTATTATATTCATTTTGTCAGATTACATCTGGAAATTTGACAGGTTGCCTGTTTTATGATGCATTTTATCTATCTACATATCATGATTCATTCATTCAATCAAATGTTTACTGAGTACTTACTGTATGAGACCTTATGTGAATACAGAAATGAAAAAGATACTCAAGGTCCCTATTTCCCCAAAGCTTATCTACCGATGGAGACAACAATTAAACAATCAAACAAACTCATGCGTAAACAAAGTATGTCCAGGCCTCATGGAGGCCATGCAGAGGCTGACGAGCTGGAGGGCAATTAGAGAAAGCCGCTTCAGCACAATGGCCAGCGGCGGCCTTTTGGGGAAGGCGCCGAATTGAGATCTGAAGAAGAAGGTACCAGCCCTGCTGCATGAAGCTGGAGGAGGAGGTTTCAGGGACAACACACAGCAAATGTAAATCCCTAAGCTGCAGAGAAAGAAAGAGAAGGCAGTGGAATGGACGCACAGTTAGTGAAGAGAAGAGATCTGAACTGAGAAGGAAGAAGAAGCAGGCTGTGGAACTCAGTGTGGACTCTATTCTTGCAATAGGATACTGTCAAGAGATTTTAATCCAGGCAGGGGTGAATCTGATTCCTACTTGCAAGAGATCACATTGGCTGCCCTGGGATAGAGGTGATAACACAAGTGTAAGCAGGGAGGTGATTGAGGGGCTGTCACAGTAATCTGGACAAAAGGAGATGTGGCTTGGACTGCAGTGACGACCATGATGTTGGAGAAGATGGAATGCACTGAAGACATACTGCGGAAGCATGACCAGTTAGATTTGTTGGTGGAGGAAGGCGAGACGGAGGCGCAGTGTGTTCACGCGCGATGTAGCACGGCGTTTGGCCTGATGCACCGCGACGCCATCTTGCTGAATGTGAAAAACTGCAAGGAAGACGGCAGGAAAAGATATTTGGATAGGGATCGGTTATCAAAAGCTCCACATTGGACAGATTCTATTTGATATACCTATTAAGATTTCCATGTGAAAATGTGAAAGTCTGGTACTTTGAGAGATATCCTGGGAGATTTAGATAAAGGAGCCAGCAGCTTGGCGAGGGTTTTCCCAGGCGTCAGCTGAATAAGAGTGCCTCCGGAGGGAACGTAAATAGAGAAAGGAAGAGGGCCCGGGGCTGAGCTCCAGGACATCTCAGCATTGAAAGGCCAGATGCAGAAGTATGAAAGGAGACTTGAGAAGGTGCAGCCAGTGAGGCGGGCAGCCAATCAAAGCGTGTGCTGTCGTGGAGTCTTAGAGAGGAGAGCGGCTCAAGAAGACAGGAGTGCTCAGCTGCGTCAAATGCTAAGATTGGGCAACGAGGAGTCCCTCGAGACTTCCAACGAAGTTGTTTCCATGCAGCTGGAAGGCAGGAAGGCCACACTGGAATGAGCTTTAGAGTAAAATGGTGCTGAGAACAATGTAGACAAATTGTGTTGTTGTCCGGGTCCTTGCTTGAAATGGTTATGAGCTCAGACTTTGTACTAAACTGGCATTAGAATCAAGGTCTCAGGCTCCTCGCCTTTAAAATATGGATATTGGCAATGCCTTCTTCATGGAATTATTTTGGAGCTTATTTTAGATAATATATTAAGAACATTTATAATAGTGTCTGGTCCATACTATGTGCTCAATAAATATTAGAGATTGAATTAGAACTGTTGACGGACTGAGGCATCAAGATACAATAGACGTGACATCTCAAAGTGAGATGCCAGCTCACTGTGGGGCATTTGCAAAGCAGGATTTTTGTGTGTGTGACTCTTGAATCTTCCTCACCCACAGATCCACTAGAAAGGGTCAAATATTTGGGAGGATTTTGTGAAAAGAATTTTTAAGAGAGCCGTGAGAGTCCCGTGGGCCCATGTCCAGGTGCTCCTTGAGAAGGCTCCTGTGTGTTTTCGGTGGTTGTGGGGTGTGGTGCAGCACAAGCTGACTCTCGCTGGGAAACCTAGAGGGCACGAGGGGGCTGGCGAGCTGCTTTGGGCACAGGAGAGCTGCCATGCGGCGTTGGAAGGGTGAGCAGGGCTGCAGGCCCCACGGACTGAGCGCCAGCCTGGGGTCTTCGAAACCCTTCCCTAGTGGACCCTGAAGGAGTGTGGATTCCAGCAGAAGTCTGTGTGGAGTGGGCTGATGGATGCACCAGGCCAATGAGGAGCAGAACGCATGGTCCTCCTCGTGGGAACGGCATGGTGGTGGCCCAGCAGGTGAGACCCTCTGGGCTCAGGAAAACATGGACAGAATGTGGAACTGAACACCCACCGCCTTCAGACAGTCCAGCGAGATAAGCGCTTTTCTATGCTTACAAGTTTACCATCCTTATCTTCTCCCTGTTCGCCTGCCCACACCCCGCAGCGTCAGAAGCCACAGCAGGGAGTGGGAGTCATGAGCAAAAGCACAAAGCGGGAGCCAGCCTCCGACCCAAGGGGAAGGAGACAGAAGCCTGGTCTTTGCCTGGAGGGGGAAGGGCTGATTCTCATCCTGGGTTGACCTCTGTGGGTCCGGCGCCCAGCCCCTGAGGACAGCCTGCCACCGACACGTCTTCAGGGACTGCCCCAGCCCTCGGCAGCGCTGGCCCTGGCACTACATGCCCTGTGGCTCCAAGAGCGCCGGCTCTGGAGCAGACCGGCTGGACTAGGATCGCCGCTGCCCGTTTCCCAGCTATGCGGCTTTGACCATGTCACCTAAACTGTCTGCGTCTCAGTTTTCTCCTCAGTGAAATGGGGGATAATGGTGTTTCCTACATTGTGGCATTTTTTGTATGAGGATTAAACAAAAAGATTAAAAGGTTTGAACATTTGTTGAAAGAGTAAACAGCTGATAGATATTATCTGTTGTTATTATTTTTGCTGACAGAGTTCGACAGAGACATTAATACACCATCTTAGCATTTCTCAGCATAGTAATGACCTGAGAAGGATCAGGCAGAGATTTTGGTGAATTGGTGTCACGATGCTGGGTAGTGCAGACTTCTGGGCGGGTCTGGAGTAGACGGCGTTTACAAGCTGCCCGCAGGGCTCCTCCGTCTCTCCCGCTGCACTCGCCCGTCTCTGCCCTCATGCTCATCTCCGTGAGTCTATTCCAATCTGCCTTTCTTCCCAGTCAACGCTCGCATTAGCTCAGGTCTTATCGCCATCACGATTCTAGCTGCTGTTGTGGAAGACAGCCTCCTCGCACACGGAAACCCCGGGACCGCGCCTGCTGACAGCAGGCGCTGCCGTTACACACCGTTCCCTGACGCGCTATGCTTCTTGAGTAGACAAATGTTTCCCCCAAACCCCTGAAGCTCCATCAGAGAGGACGAGGGCTAGAGCGGTGCTTTGGGGATTCAGTTCCCCTTTGATCCCTATAAATAGCCGCTTTACCTGGAAGCTGGGGCCCATTTCTTTGGGAACCTGGCTCTCTCACTGCCTGAAAATCAACGGGTCAATCTTCCCTGCTGTCGCCTTTTAACAGACCCAGTTGTGCAGGGAATCGTGTCGCCCACTTCAGTGTCCTTGGGCTGTTGTTTTTTCTAGTTTGTCTGGCCTTGGCTAAAAGTTCTGGATTCACGTTCCAGGCAACATTAAACTTCTTCTCCCACACACATTCGTGCTCAGCCCCTTGGAGTTTGACAAATTGTTTCAGTCCTCACCAAAGCCAACTGGGCTTGGCAAATCCATCAGACCTGGCAGCATTTCACAGAGGGGAGGATATCTTGTCTCAACTGGTAGCTCCTTTACAGGCAGAGGGACCCAGACATTTGTAATGTTCCCAGTCACCGTGAGTGCCTCGGACCCTGTAGGCAATAACAATGACAATAGCTATTGTTATCGTGCGCTGGGCTGTCTACCCTAGGAAATGCTCTGAAATGCATCTCAGAGACAGCATCCTTAGCTATATTTTATGTTTTGCCATTTTACTTGTGGCTCAGGCACCTTGTTTAACACATATTGGTGCATTTTGCACAATAGTTAGACCATTAAGTATTTAGGGAGTCTATTACGTGAAGACCTTGTGTAAAGGCAAGAGGAGATACCAGGATGAAAAACGCAAGGTTCTCTTCCTAGAGAGATTTATACTCTAGAAGATAAGCACACAAATAACTAGAACGAGACTAGAACAAGAGATGTTGGGGCTATAGGTGTTGGGCTTTGAGAGTTCGGGGCGTGGTGTGGGGGGAGGTACCATGACAGGTGCCCAGAATCAGCAAAGCTTTCTTAAGGAGGTGACATTGGAGCTGGACCTCAGAACATGTGAGACCTCACCCTGAGATAGAAGGACTTCAGGTCAAGGGGTAGCCTTAGTAAATGATGTTTAGGAAGGATTCCCTTCTCGGAGGAGGAAACAGCGGGTTGGAGCGGGTGAAGGATATTGAGGGAAAACATAAAGAGCCCCTGACGGAGAGTCAGGAAACAGCTCTCAGCCACGCACAGACCATGTGAGCTCAACCAGTCACTGAAGGATATGGCCTGGTTCTGTCTGTAAGATGGAGAGTCTGGGTTTTGCAATCTTAAAGTCTAGTGATCTCTTGGTTTCCCTTGTTAAACAGCCAGGGCTCTTCACGCTCTCTGGTGTGAGAGTTGTATTTCTATAGAGCGGTTATCTAAAAGTGGGAAGTTTCTGCCTATTCTCATTTAAATTGTAGTATTTGTCTTGTTTTAAGGTTTTAGGTTTGAAAGAGCAGGAGCATCTTAGGTCTGACTTCAGCAAACGTATCCAGAATTCTGCTCTGCAGTTGGACCGTTTTCCCAGAGCAGGCTGGCCTCGCGGGCCGTGAAGGGCCACTGTCCTCCCTGCTCGCTGTTCTCGCGCTGCAGCGATTGCCCATCGCGATACCACCCCGAGGGCCCTGCCCCGGCAAGGACCCTTCAGACTGCAGCTCAAACCTCATCCTCTTTACAGATCTTCAGTTACTTCTGAGACCCACGATTTCTTCCATCTCTGCCCAAGTAGAGAAGCTATTTTCACTTCCAGGCAATTGAGCGTGGGAATTGTCATCTTTATAGTCTGTTTCAGGAGCACGACGGTCCGCCCGCTCCTCGGTGGGTCACACCCACACTTGCCCAGTGTCAGCAGTGCCTGATTTAGTTCTGAAACAATGCTCTATAAATGCTCATTGATAAATTATTGTATCGTACAAACTACAAGATTTCTCCAACCTTAAGTGCAAATTCAGACAAACTAGGCGCTTCCTCCACACGGCCATGCTACTCTGGAGAGCTGTCAGCCAGTTTGCAGGGTCAACTGGAAATTTTTTAAACCTCGGGAGGGAAGCTCTTCCTGGTGTCCTCATGGACATTTCCTCAGGGAGCCCTTCCTCGCGTCCTTGTGTCTTGTGACTGCCATATGGAGATGCCACCCCCGCACCTCCTTCCTGGGTCATACCTCTGGGAATTTATGTCCACTGCAAAGAAGCCACCAAAACTCCAGGAATTTCACAGATTTTCCATGAATGAGAATGTCCCGTGCATGGCCCATCAGATGAGCATGAATGAGAAGCGTAGGCAACTGGTCAAGGCGGTGGGATATGTGACTCAAGCGCTGTACAAAAGGTTCAAAGGCACGAACTCCGGAAGTTCCAGGCTCTTCCAGGACGTTTAGTCTCCTACTGGGCTGAAAGTGAGGGCAGTTATGAATCTCTGCAAGAGTCCCGTGCTTTGGGAGCAACAGAACTAAAACCCTGAAAATATTCACTGCTGAAAAAATACCTCTTTAAAACAATTTAATACATATTTAAGAAAGGAATTAGCTTCCTCTGAGGAGGCATAATAAGTGGTGAAATCCAGCCACTGAGTCTTGGCCCTAATTTATGCTAAGTGGACAATGACTGAT
Organism: Avahi laniger; assembly: GCA_963575035.1. NCBI lineage: Eukaryota > Metazoa > Chordata > Mammalia > Primates > Indriidae > Avahi > Avahi laniger. The sequence goes on from CAUYSK010034263.1 coordinate 15,425, forward strand.
GCCAAATTGCAGAGGAATACCTAAGAAATCAGCTACCACAGTCACACAAATATCAGAGGAATTTATCATAATTAACGGTATTTCTTTGGAAACCAAAGGAAGGGAGAGGAGTTTGCATTCCTTATGAAGTGCTGACTACATTATTTGCTTCAGGTGATAATGACAGCGCCCAGGCTTGCTAAAGGGCAACAGTTAACGTATGGGCTTGTAAACAGGCTCCAGCTGTGGGCAGGTTCAGTTTAATCTTTGGTCCAGATGTGAGCTGTCCGTGCGTGTAACGTATGGGGCGTCAGTTAGCTCGCCCCTCCTGCGTGTCGGAGACTTGGGGTAGCAGGAGCAACATAACGCAAATCTCTCACGTTACTCCGTGTCGCCTGTTGGGGGCTGTCTTTATTAGAGAGATCTGGGTATCAGAATAAATAGTCACTTTGGATTCCTACAGGATCTCTCAGGATCTCAGAGTGTCACAGATCTGGGGCAGCGATGCTCATTTTCAGATGAAAATACAATGGGGAAGGACCATTGGCATGTTTTTATTTTCATGCATCATCTGAGATAAAATTGTTATTTCTATTTTACAAATAAAGAACTGAGGCACAAGACCACTCAGGAAACTTGTACTAGGTCACACAGTTGGTGAGTGGCAGAGACAGGACTAGACCCAGGTTCCAGGCCCGCCTTCTGGAGAGATCCGCCGACTGCTCAAGGCAGAGCTGCTGTCTCCCTGCCCTGGGCCCCCGTTTACCGGCGGTGTTTGTGCCCTTGCCTGGAGCCTGGCACAGCCCTGCGGAAGTCATTCCTATGCTATGTGACCCGGTGCCCTTATTTGTTAAATGTGAAGAATATTCTTTTTCCAAACATAAATCCGGCAGGGTAATTTGGCCAGCGCATTGTAGTAAGATGAACGCTATATTACGGCACAGCATTGTGTCTCTAATGTTTGTGTGATATACAGTATGAGTGTGCTTTTTTCCAGGAGTGGTCGATTTGCATTGATCCATTCGCACTCTCATCTCACAGACACTGGCAGACAGATACTGATGTCTTACTCCCCGGTTGTGGGTGGCAGGACGTAGTTTTCTATGGCTACGGGGCCCCTAGGAGTCAGGCTGGGGACCTGCTAATCCCCACTAACCCTAAGAGGTCTTCGGAAGAGGGCTGCTGGCAGGGGCTGAAGTCTCCGCTGGGGCTTTTCAGTCCGGACGCCGTGGCTACTTACCTGGAGCCAATTTTGGCTGGAATTCCTGGGTCGTTCCATGGCTCTAACGCCAAGGGGGGGTGGAATTAGCCACAGCTCCCTGGGCTGTTTTTCATACAGGTCTCCCAGACAGAGCACGTCCTATTCAGCAACGTGAACCTCCGCGCATGTGTTCATGGACCTCAGAGCGTCTGGCGGCTGATGACACCTACAGCTTCTTCACTGTGCAGTTAATTCATCATCCGAGGATGTCCCCATGTCCTGGCGACAGCACAGGCTCTGGGGTGCTCCTCCGTGCTGCATCAGAGCACTTAGCTCCTTCGCCGCCCCACGGCCTACTCTGTGGCTTGCTTCACTGCCGTGCCGTCTTTCCATCGAACCGCGGTTCCTTCAGAGCAAGACCTGACCCTTTCTCGTGGAAAAAGGGTTTCTTGTCTTGCACTCGATCTGACACCCAGTCAACACTCCGAGAATGGCCATGGAGTGGATGGTAAGGGACAGGAGTGGTTCATTGGGCATCGCTGGCATTGAGCCCATGACTCTGGCCTTGGGATCACGGTGCCCTCGCCCAGAGCTAACCAGCCATGGCCAGCGCCCACCAGTCCATTCCCAGAAAGAGCAGGTTCCAAGAGCAACACCGCGGAGGTTAGAAAATTGGCATTTTGTATCAAGTTAGAATCCATTTATCGCAGTAACGCTCTGCCTTGTGTTTCCTTTGCTAATTGTACTTTCCTGTGAAAAATGAGCAGATAACTGAATGAGAAAGTGACTTAACTTTTAAGATTTTTGGTTTTTCCCTGAAGGAAGTCGTTCTATTATTTCTAGAGCTGCTACTGTCATCTCGACTGTTGTTTTGTTTCTCTCAGAGATACCACGCAGCTCCCTTAATGGAGCGTGTACTATATGCAGGGTTGATAAACCTAATGACCAGGAAAAGCACCGCTGGCTTTCTTGACTTTGGACTGACTTCCAGAGCCTGCGCCTGAAGGAAGTCTGGCAGAGTTTAACTTTAGCCTCAGCACAACTTCAAGCCATTTCCCTACAAGTTAGGAATGATGGTGAAGAGAAAGGAAGACAGTCACAGGAAAGGATACCCCTCCAGAAAGGAGTCTCGGCGCCCCGGGCTCCCGGAGCTTATCTACGACTATCCAGGAGTCGCTCCCTAAAAATACTGCACTTGGTGCTCTGTTATCTGATGGCCAGGAGAGAAGTGTGTGTTGAGGAGGGCGGGGCAGGGGAAAGGAAGACGTTTCCCATGAAGCAGGACTAGCCGAGAAAAATCATGCAAAGTATAGGACGAGGGAATACTTACAGTGGAAAGATTAGATAGACTTGGGGCATGTTTCAAATTATGACCCTACTCTTACTGTGTGGCTTCGGACAAATTGCTGACATTCTTCAAGCCCCCGTTCCCTCCTGTGTGAAAGGCAGACACGTCACCTCTGCGCTGCGTTGCAGCAGGCGTGAATGAAACGGCGGATGCGCACTCGGTCCAACGCCTGCTGCACAGCAGTTAATAAATATTTAGTTTCCTGCACCCAGCGAGAGTCGTGAAATGCAACTTCATAACCATTCCTGCTTTTGTGTATGATCGGAGCCTGTCTGTCTGTCAAACCCTGCAAGGAGGATCCTCGTCTACGCAGCTTCCTGGCTCTCCAACCTGAGTCTCACTCCTGCCTCAGGTCCACTAACCCTATGAGGTCTTTGAGTAACAAGGTTTTGTCACCGTGTTACCCCATTCCACGCAGCGCCATGGGCTGCGGTTATTTATATATCTACCTTTACTTGTCATGTGTGCCTCGAAACAAGAGCCTGTTGTCGTATTCTTCTCTATGGCCCGAGGGACGCAGTAGGGGTTGGATTATGAATCTTCTGAGTTACAAATAAGAGACAACTTGTTATTCTGGTTGTTTAATTCAATTTAGAAAAATCTGGGGGAGCGGAATGCTTTTGGCGGGAACTGGGATGATACATTGGAAGGAAATATTACGAAAGGATAATGCGGTGGTCAGGTCCAAGGTCAGCCAACTGAAGATGGTACCTCCAGTAAACTGACATTATAGGAACTGATGGTGCTTATCCTACCGAAGGGACTATTCATTCACAGCAGGCCTCCGATTATAAAACACCTGTATGCCCTATCAGGAAGCTAAGAGATATAATTTAAAAAAATAAATATGTCCTTGAAATGACCTCAGCAATATTTACGGGTGATTAGATGAGCCTAAGAGAGGAAGGAGTTAAGTGGTTTCCATCTGCAATTAGGTAGAAAGGTTGTGTGGAGAGAAGCAGGGGTCCATCTGGGGTCCCGGGGCTTTGCGTGGGAACACCGTTGTTTATGAAGAAATAAACGCACCTGTGCCCTGAGCCTGCCAGCAAAGCCAATCTGCTTCACATTCTAAACTCCACTCAATTTCACAACCTACGAGTCTCCCCGGAAAAGAAGTGTGTCGGGACCAGGTCCCCTTTGCAAATTAGTGTCAGCCGCCCCACACCAACGCCACGCTGATGCCTTTACCCAACGTGTGTGTCTGCCGCGTGTGCCAGCCTGGAGAGCACGTGAGCATCTCTGCCTGGTGCCGGGAATCCTCAGGAACGTGAAATCTGAAGCAAAACCAAAGTGAATTAATGAAAACGCCTGGACATCTTGAATAGTGGCTGCCTTTGAAAGTCTGGATGAGCAAAGGCAGGGAAAAATCATGATACGGATATTTTCTATAAAAATGAAGCAAAAGAAGACAAAACAAGCCCACTGTGTCATTGTTCTGGGCATTTTTCACTAGAGTAGGAAAAAGCTAGTGTGTGTGTGTGTGTGTGTGTGTGTGTGTGCGTGTGCACATGTCGGAAGGGTGGTGGGTCTGGCGATGGTCTCTGGGTCCACAGCTACATACCAAAACCATGTGTTTATTTCAGTTCTCACTTAGCAAAAGCCCACAATTTTTGAAAGTTAGTTTTTAAATGATTTTTATGCAGCAATTTAATACTGTTTACTCAACATAATGTGGCTTTCTTAAGGTTAAGTTATAAAAGCAGTATAGGATTAATGTATATAATGTCTGTAACATGCTAGACAGCCCAAACGTGATTACTGATTAAGTAAAAGATGAGGGGGGGAATATCAATAACTAAAATCTTCCAATGATTCCTAAAGTTTATCTGCACTCTTGAAAGCCATTATCTGGTGGAAATTTATTCCTATACGCCCATGATCTGGGATAAGGACTGACAGCCTACAGTGGTGGCATTCAGACTAACTTTCACTAGTGCATAGTCTGATATATACTATATCCACACTCTCGGGTCCTAATCTTCCCAGATTCAACATGTCATCTAACCATTCGACTTATCTCCGTTTGAACCTCCCAAATCTCCACTGATCCATCGCGCCCAAGACTTGTACCATTTTGACCCAATAGGGCCTATAGTTACATGTTTCTTTTCGTATAAATCATGTTCATTCTAATGTGATATTTTAGAGAAAATGCCCCATTCTTGATTGTGAAAACAAACTGGGTGGCTCCAGAGACGCCCACTGCGATCTAAGTTGTGGAAAAGAGGCAGTAAGACTTACTTGTACGTGTTTAATGCATCTGCGGTTACTGGCTTGTCGGTTCAGACGCCGTCAGACGTCGCTGCAGGTGCTGCTTAGACTGGTTTTGAAATCAGAAAGCCAAAGAGCGTGAAGCAGAGGCCAGCCTTTCTCGTTAGCCAAGTTGTTTTGGTGTTATCATGAGCTGACCAACAGTAATCACCAGTTACGTGTACCTATTTAAATCTAAATATAAATGGGTAAAATTAAATAAAATTAAAAATTTAATTTTCAGCAGCATCAGCCATGTTTCAAGCACTCAGCAGTCCCACGTGGCCGTGCTACCATACTGGAAACGGCACAGATAAAGAACGTTTTCGTCACTGCAGAAATTTCTGTCGGACAGTGCTGTAGAACTTTTGTACTTTGGAAAATGTGAAAGAGAGTTCACCTTCAGGGGGCCACCGTAATATTTTTGGCACCTGTAACTGGAAAGAAGACTCAATCGTTTTGCTATTTGTTCTAGAATATTTTTCGTGATGCTTGAGATCCCATCTTGTAAACAAGGCTGCTTTTGAACTGGTATAAAAATAACAGAAATATCCAATAAGTGGAGTAGAGAACTGTAGCCAAATAAACTTACACTTACTTTGTATCATTTTTGTGTTCAGCTCACTCTGCTGTGCTTTTGTTCAGATATTTGCATTGTTGGTCCATGGCCCTGACATTCCATAGAATGTGAAGGTGATTTCTGTTCCCTCGTCCACCCCAACAGGTGCAGAAACGGCTGCAGAAACAGCACACCGGTGGCAGGCACACACCGGGGCCCGTGGAACTAGATCACGAACTGTGAAGACTCGGGTGGGGGCCAAGCGGCCCACATGCTTACGAAACGTGTAGAAATAAAACACCTATGAAGTGTTTAGCTGTGCAGTCAGCTCATGAGGAAGCACACGTCCTTTTCTTCCTTCTTTGTTTCCCTTTGTTCCTTGTTCTTTCCTCCAGTTTTCCATCCCTGTCTTCCTCCCTCCATCCCTAACCACACATGTGTTGAATGTCCCTGAGAGTCTACGAAGAGATCAGTGAATACAATGGACACAGTTCCTATTCTCAGAGAGCCTACACTCAGGGAAGTAGACAACAAAAATTAACCACCCAATTTATTGTTTGAGAACATTCTGATCAGTGCAATAAAGGAGGAATTCAGGATGATAAACAAACAAACAAAAAGCCCTCATAACAGGGAGACTTGCCCCAGCCTGGAAGGCAAGAGGTGGAAGAACATGCTGGTAGGTGGGTCTTCTGTTCACCCTCCATTATCCAAGGAGCCTCTCTTCCGCCCACACGACAGGGCAGGGGAAGCGTGTTGTGTAAACACGTGGCACAGCGGAGGTTTTTCACGGTGTCTGAGCCTCTGAGCCTCGGGCCCAAATTGTAAGGCTGGTCTCATGAAGCTGTCCTCAGAGCAAGAGTTAAGAAGTACCGCAGGTGAGAAAACTGGAAGACAGTCGGGAATGGATGGGGAGAGCGAGGGCTACTGTGAGCCATTTTCTGTATCACAAAAACAATTTTGTTCTACCAAGGTCTCAGGAGGAGAAAGATGAGGGCAAACACATATTTCTTTGTTGGCATTTATATTTTCTTTGCAGTTTTGTTACTCTGGACCCATCAACGTCAACTCATTGATCCCAACTTAGCTTGCTGGCTCTCTCCACCAGTTAAAATAAAGTTTCTAAGTTACATTGGATCGCATGATAAAACGCATAGCTGTCCCATTGCTGTGGGCTCACCCTGGCTTCTGTGCTCACACTACAAAGTGTGCTGGGTCTCTACTCATCTCTTTTGCCTTATTCTTGCTCTTTTCATCGCTGCGTCCTCATCTTCCACCTCCACGCTGCTCATATACCGACTAGTGACAGGAACGTGTCCTGGATGCCTATGAACTTCGAAATGAAATTCATTAAAAGGGTCAGGGCATTCCTCGGATAACACTGAATTTAAGAAATACAGTGATGTGTTAAAATATATGCAACATCTTTGTGTGTGTGCGTGTGTGTGTGTGCGCATGCATACGGTTAGTTTTTACTCAAATGTGCTTATGCAGTGTCACTTTGGGAAAGCAGTTGTCTCTTCAAAGTGGCTATCAAGGGAATTAGGACTCAGATTAAGGATTATTAAAAAGACATTCACACTGAAATATGTTATTGCTGCAAAAGCTGTTCTTGCATTAGCAAAATGAAGTTAGCGGAACAACTGGCACTTACAGCCGAGGCTCTAAATCAGAACCCAGCAAAGCAGTCCTGCTTTTCCACTGCGGTAGCATCCTTTTCTCCTCTACAGTTCTGTCTCCGCCAACTTTGGCAAGCATCTTATTTCATAGACTGCCAGGCGGGCTCGGGAACCAGAAGAATGTTGGCTATTCCTTCCCACAGCTCTCCCTACACTGGCTTACTCCTTTTTGGCTTTTGAGGGAATTGGCTCAGCAGGACTCGAGCCTGTGGATATGGGATCTGGGAATCTAGCACCACTGTGACTTGTCTAGTCGGCTGTTTGGTTTGGGCATTCTGTATGTTGGGGCTACAGGGTGAAACAGACACATAGCTGATCTCCAAGAGCAAATGTGGTACAGCTTCCCCCTGTATTCTCTCGCTCACGTGCTCGTTCACGTACCTCTGGGTCATTCTGCTGGAAATCTGGGCCTGATCCCTGCCTCCCCCCTCCTTTTGGCCTTCCCTTGCAGCGCCACCAACCTCCCAGCCATGTCATAAGGCCTTTCGTTAGCCCCTCGGTATCCCCTGGGTCTGCTCTGTCTCCACTCTCCGCCTTCCCCACCCGTCGCCCGGGGTCTGTTGCGCATCGCCGTTGTTTCTTGCCTGTATTACTGTGATGATCCTTTAACGGGTCTCACTGTCTTCAGCCTCATCCTCCACACTCTGCTTGTCCTTTTCCCAGAGTCCATCCACAACAACTCAGAAGATGTAAATTGGATCACATTATGTCTTTTACCAAAATTGCATTAATTGTTACAGTGGCACAGGATTAGGTTTGAACACCTTGCCTGCGTTACGGCCTGTGCTTACTTGCCCAGCTTATCGGATTTTACGTGACCCCTGGATTACGTGTAGTTCTCTACGGAACACTCTACCATGACACGGTCTCTCTCTCTCTCTCTCTCTCTCACACACACACACACACACACACACACACACTCACGCTCCTTTAACACTGGAGAACTGCTGCCTGCAGGAAGTCTTCACCAAATCCCCAGGTCTCCAGGCTGAATCGGGGACCCCTCGTCAATGCTCTCAAGAAACTACATATTCATCAAAATTACACTCCCCACATTGTCTTTTAAAAACAGCTTTATCGAGATTCAGTTCATAACATATAATTCGCCCATTTAAAGTGTACAATTCAGTGATTTTTAGTGTTTACAAAGTTGTGCAACTATCACCGCAATTGATTTGAGACCATTTCATCAGCCCCCAGAAGACATCCTGAACCCATTAAGAGTCATTTGCCATTTCCCAACAACGCCCAGCCCTGGGTCACTACTTGCTACTCCACATCTCATCTAAATAGATTTGCCTGTTTTTATAGAAATAGAATCTTCTATGGTCTTTTGTGACTGGCTTCTTTTTCTTAGCATGAGGTTTTCAAGGTTCACCCATGTTGTAGCACATGGCCATCCCTCATTTCCTATTACTTTCAAATTTAAATAGTACACTTCATGGATATGCCATGTGTTATTTGTCCGTTCACCAGTTGACAGCTATTTGGGCTGTTTTCACTTTTTGGCTGTCATGAATAATGCTTCTACAGACATGTGTGTATAAATGTTCTTGAGGACATGCTTTCACTTCTCTTGAGTACATACCTAGAAATGAAATTACCAGGTCATATGGCAATTCTATGCTTATCCTTTTGAGGAGTTGCCAAACTGGTTTCCAAAGCGGCCATAGCACTTTGCATTCCCACGAGCAGTGTATGAGGTTTTCAAACTTTCTGCACCCTGACAGCACTTCTTATTATCTGTCTTTTGGATTATAAAAGGAATAGTGAAATGGAATTCCATGGTGGTTTTGATTTGCATTTCCCCGATGGCTAATGATGTTGGTCATCTTTTCATGTGCTTAGTGATTACAGTGGTCCCCCTTATCCGCAGCGGACACACTCCAAAACTCCCAGTGGGTGCCTAAAATAGCGGATAGCACTAAACCCCATATATAATACACATATAGAATGGCTTTTTTCTATGTATACACATCTGTGATAAAGTCTAGTTTATAAATGAGGCACAGTAAGAAATTAACAATAACTAAACAATAAAAAAGAGCAATTAGAACAATATATTACATTAAAAGATATCACACACTGTAGCTGTAACTTTGTAGTTTGAAGTGTGGCAGCAAAACCAGCACAAATTTGTTTTTCCTTCTTCACAATTTTATGAACAGAAGATTTGTTCTTATCTTAGATTTTAGCAATCTTAGCATACGACTTTTTTTCTTTCCTTATTAAGTGGACAACTTTCACCTTTTCAGTTAGAGGAAACACTTTATGACTTCTCTTTGGGATATTTATATTGCCAGCATCACTGCTCTGGGCTTGGGGCTACTGAACACAATCACTGTGACACGCAGCAGTCGACCCGGTAGCCTAGGCAGCTGCTAAGTGATGAAGAGCTGGGTAGGGACTGCAGTGTAGACAGCTGGACCTAGGCAGGATGTCCAGGGCAGGATGGTGCAGAATGGCCTGAGATCTCATCATGCTACTAAGAATGCAAGATAAAACTTATAAATTATTTATTTCTGGAATTTTCCATTTAATGTTTTTGGACTGTAGTTGACTGCAAATAACTGAAACCACAGAAAATAAAACTGTGGATAAAGGAAGACTACTATATTAGTGACCCTCTCTGTAGAAAGATCTATTCAGACCCATTTTCAATTGTGTTATCTTTTTATTTTTAAATTGTAAGAGTTCCTCATTTATTCTTGATACTAGACATTTATTACAGACACGATTCACAAATATTTTCTCTCTTATCTTTAGGGTTTCTTTTTTCACTTTCTTGATAGTATCCTTTGAAGTTCTTTCTAATTATGATAAAGTCCAATTTCTCTAATTGAACTTCTTTTGTTGTTTGTGCTTTTGGCGTCACATCTAAGAAACCATTGTCTAATCCAAGGTTACAAAGACTTACTTATTTTTAAAGTTTTATATTTTTAGCTGTTACATTTAAGCCTTTGATCCATTTTGAGTTATTTCTTTGTGTATAATAAAGGCAGAGATCCAACTTCATTGTTTTATATGTGAGTAATCAGTTACCCAGCACCACTGATTAAAAAGATGATCTGCCCTGTCCCCGGCCATTGACTTGTCTTGACACCTTCTTGAAAGTTAGTTGATCATAAATGTGAGGTTTTATTTCTGAATTCTCAATTGTTTTCCATTGATCTATATGTCTGTCCTTACGCCAGCACCACACTGTCCTGATCACTGTAGCTTGGAAGTAAGTTTTGAAATTGGGAAATGTGAACACTCCAACTTTGTTCTTCTTTCCCAAAATTATTTTGGCTATTTTGAGTCCGTTACTTTTCTATGTGAATTTTAGGGTCAGCATACCAATTTCTGTAAACGAGCCAGCTGGGATTTTGATAGAGAATGTATTGAATTTGAAGGCCAATTTTGGATGTACTGCCATCTTTACCACAGTAAGTCTTCCCATCCATAAAAAGGCGATGTCTTTCCATTTACATAGATTTTCTTGAGTGTCTTCCAACATTATGCAGTTTTTCTTCAGAGTATATATTGTTTACTTCTTTTGTTAAATTAATTCCTAAGTATTTTATTCTTTTTGATGCTGTTATAAATAGAATTGTTTTCTAAATTTCACTTTTTTTGTTTATTGCAAAGGCATAGAAATTCAATTGATTTTTGTATATTGATCTTATGTCCTGCAACCTTGCTGCACTTTTCTAGTAGTTCTAAAAGTTTTTTAGTGGGTTCCTTAGGTTTCCATATACAAAATCATGTCGTCTGCAAATAGAGATAATTTTACTTATTCCATTAAAATTTGGATGTCTTTTACTTCTTTCTTCTGCCTAACTGTCCTGGTTAGCACCTGCAAGACAGTGGTGAGTAGAAGTGGCAAGAACTTCCATTCTTATCCTGTCCTGAACTTAGGGAAAGTGTTAGACCTTTTCACCATTTGGTATGATATTAGCTGTGAGGTTTTGTAGATATCTTTTACCAGTTTGAGAAAGTTTTCTTTCATTATAGTTTGCTGAGTGCTTTTATTATAAAGATGTGTTGAATTTTATCAAATGCTTTTCCAGCATCTATTTAGGTAGTCATTTCTCCCTTTTTATATCAATATTATTTTCATATTAATTGATTTGCCTATATTAAATCTATTTTGCTTTTCTGAGATAAATTCCAGAAAGCAATAGGAGGGATCTTTAGATCACTAAATCCACCAATTACTTCTTAGGCCTTATTTCCTGATTTTGCTGAAGAATCTTGATATAGCTTCATTTAGATTTTCTATTTCTTCTTTTTCATTATTACTAATCCAAAATATGATGGGGGTACAAATGTTTTTGGTTACATGGATCACTTTTGTTATGCTTGAGTCAGGGTTATAAGTGTGCCCAACACCCAAATAGTATTCATTGTACCTGTTAGGTAGATTTAGACCTAACCTCCCTCCCCCCTCCCCCCGCTTGATTTCCACTGAGTTTTACTTCCCTTTGTGCACGTGTGCTCATCGGTTAGTTCCAATTTAATAGTGAGTACATACGGTGTTTGTGTTTCCATTCTTTAGATACTTCACTTAGGATAATGGTCTCTAGTTCCATCCAAATCATTGCAAAAAGCATTAAGTCATCCTTCTTCATGGCTGACTAGTATTCCATAATATACATATACACATTTTGTTAATCCATTCATGAATTGATGGGCACTTGGGTTGATTCCACATCTTTGCAATTTTGAATTGTGTTGCAGTTAACATTCAAGTGCAGGTGTCTTTTTGATAAAATTACTTCTTTTTCTTTTGGTAAATACCCAGTACTGGGAGTGTTGGGTCAAATGGTAGGTCTACTATTAGTTCTTTGAGGAATCTCCATACTGTTTTCCATAGAAGTTGTACTAATTTTCAGTCCCACCAATAGTGTATAAGCATTCCTTTCTCTTTGCATCCACACCAGTATCTTCTGTTTTTGGACTTTTTAATAAAAGGCATTCTAACAGGGATAAGGTGATATTTCATTGTGGTTTTAATTTGCATCTCCCTGATGATTAGTGATGGTGAACATTTTTGCATATGTTTATTGGACATTTGTCTATCTTCTTTTGAAAAGCTTTGGTTCATGTCTTTTACTCACTTTTTAATGGGGTTGTTTGTTTTTTTCTTGCTGATTTGCTTGAGTTCTTTCTCCATTCTGGTTATTAGCCCTTTATCAGATGTATAGGTTGTGAGTATTTTCTCCTATTCTGTAGGTTACCTATTTGCCATGTTGATTATTTGCTTAGCTTTGCAGAAGCTCTTTAATTGAATCAAGTCCCATTTATTTATTTTTGTTGTTGCTGTGATTGTCCTTGGGGTCTTCTTCTTAAATTCTTTGCCTAGGCCAATATCTTGAAGAGTTTTTCCAACGTTTTCTCCTAGCATTCTTATAGTTTCATGCCTTACATTTAAGTCTTTTATCCATCTCAAATTAATTTTTGCCAGTGGCAAGACACATGGATCCTGTTTCGTTCTTATGCACATGGCTATCCAATTTTCCCAGCAACATTTATTAAATAAGTATTCTTTTCCCCAGTGTATATTATTGTCTGTTTTGTCAGAGATCAGTTGGCTATATGTGGATGGTTTTATATCTGGGTTCTCTGTTCTTTTCCATTGGTCTATGTCTCTATTTTTGTGCCAACACCATGCTGTTTTGGTTACTATAGCCTTGTAGTACAGTTTGAAGTCTGGTAATGTGATGCTTCCCTATTTGTCTTTAATCAGTTTTGGGAGTTTGAGTTTTCTTAAGAGTTTGTCTATTTCAACTAGGTTATCTAATTTGTTCAAATACAGTTGTTCATGTACTCTCTTATCATTATTTTTTAATTTCTGTAAGGTTCCTAGTAATATTCTTCTTATATTCTTTATTTTATGAATTTGAGTCTTCTCTCTTATTTTTCTTGCTTATCTAGCTAAAGTTTGTCAATTTTGTTGATCTTTTCAAAGAACCAACTCTTGTTTTTGTTGATTTTCACTATTGTTTTTATCCATTTCATTAACTTCCATACTAATATTAGTAATTTAATACGATTTTATCCTTCTGCTTGTTTTAGGTTTTGCTTGTGCTTCTTGTTCCAGTACTTTTTTTTCAAAAATTAAGTTACTGATTTGAGATCTTTATTCTTTTTTAATATAAGTATTTACAGCTATAAATTGAAAAGAAAGCAGAAGAGATATGCATGTGTATTTCCTTTGTAATTACATAATTAACTCTCTGGTACTCTTTGTTTTTCATGTGGATTCATTTTACTTTCTGGGGTTTTCCTCTTGGCAAAATTGAGCTTTCAGCCTGAAGCACTTCCTTTAGTATTTCTTGCAAGGTAGATCTGCTAGCAATGAATTCTCTCAGACTTTGTTTAACTCGAAATATCTTTATTTTGCCTCAATTTTTAAAGATTGTTTCTCTGAAAAGAAAGCTGTCGGTTGACAGATTTTTCTTTTAACACTTTGACTATGCCATTAACTGATCCCTGGCCTCCTTTGTTTCTGATGAGATAAGTAAGATCTTAATCTTATTGGTGTATCCTTATTTAAGTTGTTTCTTTCTTGCTGCTTTTAAAATTATTCTTTGTCTTTTTATTTCAGTATTTTTACTATTATGTGTTTGGGTATAGATGTCTTTGCATTTAATCTACCTGGAGTTTCTTGAGCTTCTTAGATGTGTAGATTAATACCTTTCATAAAATTTGAGATGTTTTCAGGCATTATTTTTTGAATTTTTTTTCTGTTCCTTTTTCACTCATCTACTTTTGCTAGTTCCATTATAAGTATCTTAGTGCATTTAATAGCACTATACTCTTTTCTGAGGATCTTAATTTTTCTTCATTCTTTTCTCTTTCTATTCTTCAGATTATATATTGTATACTGTATATCTATCTTCAGGTTTGCTGATTCTTTTTTTTTTGCTAGTTTAAATGTACTGTTGATCCTCCCCAGTGAATTTTTTATATCTGTTTTTGTACTCTCAAATACAATTTCAAACAATTTCAAATTCAATTTCAAATTTCCATTTGGTTCTTTTTAAAAAATAATTTCTCTTTATTTATTTTCTCTATTTGATTATTTTTTTGTCATCATATCTTTCTTTTATTCCTTAAGCATGGTTTCCTGGTTTCCTTTAGTTCTTTGAAATATATAGAAAATTTGCTTTTAATTCTGTATCTGTTAAGTCCAACATCTGAGCCCCTTCAAAAGCATCAAAGATAGTCTCTGTTACATGCTTTTTTAAAGGTGTAAGTCACGCTGTCCAGTTTATTTTCATGTGTCCTAGTAGTTTTGTTAAAAACTGAATATTTTAGGTAACTTAGCAACTATAGATACTTATTCCTCCCTTCTAGGTCTTTCTATTATTGTTATTGCTTGTTCACTTATATTTTTTAGATATTTGGCTGAGCTGTTTGAGTCAACTCTAGTTTTCTCACACTGTGAAGCCTTTAATGTCACCTTTGGAGGGTGAAGGCTTGGGCATGTACATAGTCACCCTGGAATGACAGTGTTTCAGCAGGGCTTCCTTTGACTGTCTCTTTGCATGTTAAACTATTTCTCCGCTTCTCTTAGTGTCACGCCCAGCTTTAAGTTCCACCAATTGCTGGTTAATCATTCTATTGCTTTTTGACAACACATAGAGGCATAAACTGTTTCACAGTTCTATCCAATTAAATTTGGGACTCTGTACAAGGATATTTCTGAAACCATTCTTTAAGGTTAGTTCTTAGAAGGGCTCTTCTTAGTTGTTTTTTTCTATGGTTTTCTCTGTTAAAATAGCTGGACTGTTTACCTTATTGTTTTCATGGAGTTACCAACATCGTATTAATTTCTTACCGCCAAAATCTCCATTGTTATCAAGGCTTGAACTTCTCTACACTGTATAAAAAAAAATTGTTCCTTTGTGAAGAGTTTCGGAGTTATCTGGATTTATGGCCTGTCTCTCCCCCTGGGCAAAATCTTTAAGCCACTGATCTGGAGCTGGGGGCAGGCTCTGTGGCCTGCTTGTCTCAGAGCAATACCTTGTTTTCCAGTTAGGGTACTGGGTGCAGGCAGTAGCCTCTGCTCTTCTTAGCTTTTCTCTCCCATCATGGAACCTCTTCCTTATAAGCAAGCTGGGGCAAGGAGGATCCGGGGCCCCAGTGTTCTCAGGCGGCATGTTTGAGTAGATAGTTTCGACCGTATGAGTAGTGGCTGAGAGAAGAAAGGGAGTTACTGACCTCCTGGCCACACTTCTCTGGAATTTAGCTCTGCAGTGGGAAGCTATGGATAATGAGGAATGCCTGTTGCTTGTCCCTCCCAGAAGCACTGTGGCTCTTGACTAGGAGTTGCAAGAGAGTATGCTCTGTCTTCTTGGTCATGTCCACGTAAAGTGGGGCTTCCATCATGTTGATCTGGGTCAGTGGAGCAGAACAAGCACGTCATTGCTCAAGTGCCACAACCCTCACTGTTCTTACCAAGATTGAGTAGATTTTATTGAATAAATGTTTCTTCATTTGCTGCATGACCTTATGAAAATTTCTAGAGGCTTCAAGCAGTTGTTTATAAAATAATTTCTAGCAGTTAGCAGTTATGTTTGTTTCCCTAGAGATTAGCCCCTCAAAGCTCCTCAAATCACTATTCGGGACATTGTATCTTCAGTTGTGTGTGTGTGTGTGTGTGCGTGCTCGCGAGCGTGACACAGTTGGATTCCATTACTGTATTTAATTTTTTTGTTTTCTTTTACATATGATAAATAATACTGGTAGTGATTTATAGTATCAACATAAAGTTTCTTTTTAAAAGTAAATTAATTTAAAGTATATGTCTATGTAATAGACTTAGTGGTAATGAAAATCATAGCTCTCACCAAAATGGAGAACATCAGAATACCATGAAAATTGGAAAAAAAAAAAAAAACCAAAGTAAATGAATGACCCTAAAAAGAATTATCTTTTCAGCTCTGACTCCAAAATGGGCCAACAGCAACCATAGTGCTTTTGCCTGCCACAAACATGCATGTTTACTCCTAGCACCCAGATTTTGGTCTCTCATGTTCCCCACTAAAGAAGAGCCAGGACTTTTAGAAAAATAGTTTGAGGCAATAACAAATCAATATAGCTTTGGAAAAAATTATTATTGATAGAAAGCAGGGATATTTTTAAGAAAGTCAAGGGCAATGATAAAAAGTAAAGAAGTTGGCTTAAAGGACATCTACTGGGAAAGCTATAATAATTTGAATATTAAAGGGGATAACAGCATGGTTAATTACAAAAGTTTTGAAAGGCCAGAGAGTTGTCATACAAAAGAAGGATAAAATTAAAAAAGTTTAATTTTACTGGTTTAATTAGTAGACAAATGTTATCATATTGGAGTATTTTATTTATTCTTTTAAATATATAATTGCAAATCATAGATATGTGCTTGCTTTTATCTGTGTAAGTATAATTTTGTAAACACAGGAAACTTGGAGTAAGTCAGATGTCCTAAACAAATTGGAAATTGTGCCAAGAACTCATTAACAGCTAATCTGTAAAATTTGTCATACATATCTTGGTAAAGTTGGAAAAAGGTCTGTTGGTTAATCAGCATAAATTATCACTTATTATTAAATTTTAGTTTCTTTTAAGAGAACATAGTCAAATACCCTATAACCCTGAAAGAAGTCTAAATGTGCAATAGATTCCACATCTCCCATGACATGCAACCTCTAACTGGCACTTCTAATTAGAATAAGATGCCAGTAAGACAGACATTTGTTTTTAATAATGGTAATGAAATGAATAAATACATTATTATAGCAGAACAAAGGCAGGTAAATGTGGCAGGACAGGCAGACAAATAAGGTAAATAAGACCCCAAGAGAATATTATTTTGGAAAAAGATCCCAAGTCAGGAAATACTTAAAGTTAAAATGAAGGACGTGGATCCCAGAGACTTTATTGATACGACTAGTGAGCTTAAGACATGAAAACGGTGGTCAGTCAGATGGTATGTGGAGCAACATCGAGTCATATTTGGAAAAAACAACCACACGTTGTGCTCTGACCAAGAATCCATGAATCTGTAATCCAGATCCTGTAACCTTGTCTGGTCCGAAATGGTATTACCTATTGTTTTTGTCTGGTAAAATTACCACGACCTCAGGGAAATATCTGAAAAAGTATAAGAGCAACCTTAGGTAGGTGTCACAATAAGTATAACTATATTCTAGGTAAGTATAAAAACAAGTGCTTAAATAATGACAAAATGAACTAAATCCATGGTGCCTACAATTTATAATATAAATTTTTAAAATGAGCAGAGTGATTTTTCCAGAAAATACAGATAACTATATATGTATATATATATTTACTTGCTATTTAAGGTATTTGAAGCATTTAAAAAAATCTGTCATACTAAATTTCTAAATGTGGTATAAATTCTTTAAGAAAATTTTATTAATAATATGTTTCTACCCATGTCAAAGTAACTTGTTTAAAATTTATTAAATCTGTATTTAATAAATTGAGCATTTAATAGAGTATATATATTTCTTTAAGCAAAATAAACCCATTAGACATGAATCTAATTAACAGGAAATAGTAAATTGATTTAAAGGAAAATATTAGGTAAATATTGATAAACATGGTTGAGGATTTATAGCAAAAAATAGTGAAGGGGACAGACAGATAATTGGTATTTGGAAAACCTGTTTTAAGGGTTAAAAACATAGCTCTTGGTACCAGGTAGATCCGGGTTTGAATCCTTGGCACACTGCTTATTAGCTGTGTGATTTGAGAGACAGTTATCTAATCTTCTGATCTCCTATTGTTCTCATCTGAAACTGGATGACAACATCTCCCTCCCAGGGGCAAGGAAAGCATGCTGACCACATACATGACACACGGTGACATTTTCAATAGACTGTTGGTGTCATTTTTTTTACAATCTTTAGGATGCAAATACTCCTGGGGAGGACGGTATGATAAACGAAGCCAATTCATGCTTATCCTTATGCTACCACGCCTCTCCCTCTTTTATCTTTCCCAGTCAAATCCCCTTAAAATGCTTGTGATCGTGGTTCCCCCACTTCCTGCAGCTCCGTTCATTTCTCAGCCTCCTGCGAGCTGGCTTCAACTCTTACCACTTTGCTACAATGGCTCCTGTGCATTTCAGGCTTTATCAAAAATCCCCTATTTGTAGCATCTGACAATATTGCCCATACCCTCCAACCTGGCATAGTTTCCTTTCATCGTCTCCTTGCTGACATCCTCTACCACCATCCTCTTCTCTAACCACTTCCTCTCAGCCCTTTTGGCCGAGGCATCCATTTCTCCCAGTCCTAAATAATGGAACCCATCAAGATCCCGTCCCTGAGTTCTTTATCATCCAGCCCACTCTTAGAGGAGAATCTCATCTCATCCAATCCCGCAAGGATTCTAAAATCTCCACTCGTGGCCTTGCCTCTCCCAAGATCCACACCTACGTAGCCAAATCACAAATGTTCTCAGATATGAGCATCTCTAACTTGACAAACTTCAAATGTATTATCTGTTCTATTTTCCTTAATTTAATTGGAGATAGCACCATTCAAGAATAAAACATGTTTATTTCCTCTCATTATGAGCATCCACCAAGTGTCAATCAGTATACTGATTTCTCAGATTCCATTGGTGTGTGTGTTAGAGAAAGAAAGAGAGAGAGAGAGAAAGAGAGAGAGAGAGAGAGAGAGAGAGAGACCATTTCTGTCTCCACAGAGTTTGCTGCTTCTGTGGATGCGACACAGAAATCTATAGAAATCACAAAAATAAATGTGCACTGTGAAAACATTTAATATTTATAATTGACTTAGGAAATAAAAAAAATGTTTTGTTAAGAAATTGATGATTGAATTGGGTCTAGCAGAGGCAAAAGAGTTAGCTAGAAAGTGAGTGGCATTGCACGCAGAGGCAACAGCGTGTGCCAAGGCCCTGGTGGGAGAGGGATCATGGTGCAGTCCAGGAACGGAAAGAAGGCCGATTGGAACAAGATTAGAGAGGGTTCTAGATGAGGCACGAGTGGTAGGTAGAGGCTAGGATTTTGGGCTTTACCTAAAGGTTAGTTTTAAGCAGGGGTGGCGTGGAGAGGGCATGACGATAGAAATGTGTATATTGAAAATCATATTTACGGCTACAGAATAAACAATGGCTTTGGAGAAGGGGTAGAGTAAGTGTGCAGACCAGTTAGAAGTCCATGCCATTAGCTCAGGTGAGAGGTGATGACTGTTAAGGCAATGAATGGAAATTCAGGGGGAAAAAGTCATAAATAAATTCCAAAGAGATTTTAGGGTAAAGTGAAAAGAATGTTTGAGAGACTGGCTACGGAGAGTGAAGGAGGGAATGAGTAATACTGGAAGAAGACCAGGTTTGTTGTTGTTTTGTTTTCATTTGTTACATAGAGGACACGAAGTGGCATCGTGAGTTTGGCTGTGGGTACTTTTACTCATTTGTTCTTCATACATTTACTGAGTCGGCTTAGGTGCCAGGCTCTCGGGACATTATCAATGGAAAAAATAGATAAACCATCGCTGTCTTCTTGGAGCTTACATTCTTGTGAGAGGAAGTGACAATAAAAAATAAGTATAATGAATAAGTAAATCATACAGTGTCTTGGAAAGTGAATGCAATGGAAATAAAAATGAAGCAGGACAGAGGTGATTGAGGCTGTCAAGGTGTGGGGGATGTACTTTTAATAGGGTAGCTGTAGTCATCTTGGTGGAGAAAGTGACATCTGAACAAAGACAGGAAGAAGGTGCATTAGCCGGTCACATGGATATCTGGCAGCAGAGCACTAAGGTCGAGGGAAAACCCAGTGCAAAGGCCCTGGAGCAAAAGCTGCTTGGCATGTCTGTGTCCAGGGACCAGCCAGGAGGCTGCAAGTGGAGCGGAGAGAGGGAGAACAGGGGCCTGGAGCACCGTTGCACAAGGCCACGTGGGCCGCCGGAAGGACTTTTCATTGAGTTTGTGGTTCCCTTCAGCTGTTCCAGTGGAAACGCCGAATGTCGGTCTTGAACGTAGGGAAGAGGTCATGGATGGATGTAGATTTTTAATTAATCTCTAAGTAGAAATTAAAGCAGTGAACATGGACGAGATGATTCAGGGCAGCGGCTGGCAACCCCCTGGGATGAATCAAGCCCAGGCCTGAATCTGCAGGCCCAGATTCATTGGACACAGCCGTGCCCATTAATGCCGCACGTCGGGGCGGCTTCCGCTCTGCAACACGGGCTACATGGCCTACGAAGCCTAAAACATTTCTCATCTGCCCTTCCGTAGAAAAAGTTAGCTGACCCTCGTCTAGAGACACGAAACAGTTGGAGGGGAAAAGAACGCCTACGACTGAGTCTTGGGCAACCCCGACGGTTAGTGCCTTGGAAGAGTAAGCTGATGCACCAAGGAAAAAGAAGCAGGGGAAAAAATAGCACAGATTTCACAGCAGCTAAAGAAGACGGAGTTTCAGCTTCTAAACTGTGATCAGTTAAGAGAAGGACTTGAGAACACGCCCTTGGATTTGGCAAAATGAAGATCATCAGTTTTCTTAGCAAAATCTGTTCCAGTGTAGCGTTGGGAGAGGTATAGTCAGAGGGAAGTGGCTTCAGGGTTGAATGAGGCCGGCAGAAGTGATATGTAGGGATCACAAACATCTCTGATATGCCCGTCGAGAGGAGGATTAAGGAACCACTTTAGCTGGAGATAAATGCCGGGGGTCAAGAGAGAGTGTTGTCGTGTTTTGTTTCCAGCCTGTTGTTTAGATGGGAGTAAATTCAGCTTAATTAAAAGTTGGTGGAAGAATTTAATTGAGGAGATGTTTGTTAACTGTTGCACAGAGAAGGGTTGAAAAGGGTGTTCACTTTTGCAGATGATCGAAGGGGTGGGATTGAAAGCACATGTTGCAGGAACCTGGACAACCCTCGGCTGTCACGGAGAGGAGGAGAGGAAAGACGTAGAGGACGAAGATGTTATGTCTGGGAAGGGGAAGATGAAGTTCCTGTTTGATAGCTTCTACTTTCTCTCTGGCAGGGGGAGAAACGTGGAGAGCTGAATGTAGAAGCAGTGGTGTTGACAGTCAACGTGGAGAACCTATTTTAGTTTCGAGAACGCGGTTGGGATGCTGGGTGCTTGTTTTCTGTGTGTGCTCAGGAGCTCTGGGGCAGGCATGGAGAACACATTTGCCTGGGCTCCTTCAGTGTTGGGGCTTTGAAAGAGAGAAGAGGCAAAACATTGAGGAAAAATAAGTTTAGGTTTTACAGACAGTGTTATTAAACAGATTCTGGGTTCCAAAGACAGAAAGGGAAGTGTGGAGCTGCAATGATGAGGAGGTTGAAGAGGGAGTAATGTAATAAGCAAGACGAAAGGAAGAAAAGTTTTCAGAGAAGTGGATGCCTGACGCAGGGGTCGTGGAATGTGAAGTCTGCCACATAACCGGGTCTGGGGAACATGCTCGAATGGATTAGGGAGGGCCATTGGTAGGTGACGAGGCTGAGGAAGCAGAGCAGAGTGTTCAGTAACTCGTTCTTGGGGACTTTGGGGCGATGGGAGTTGATGCTAGAATTTGGCAGAGCTTGGGTTGGCTACAAAGAGAGTGCGATGGAATATTTAACCACCAAACATGCATGGGGCAGACGACTCGGTGACCGAAGAGGAATAAACTGGAGGTCAATGGAGAATAGTATTTAGAGAGGGACGCAGTCGAAGGACAGAAATCTCAAAGGAGATGTTTAATCGGAGAAGCAATAAGATGCCACTGGGAGCCAGAAGGACAGAATCCACACTTCTGCATCTAGAGTTAAAACAGATGTGAGAAAACAGTCATTTATCACTCAAAAGGGCCTCAAGGGAGATGGCGTGCCAACCAAGGCAACACACACACACACACACACACACACACTCACCCCTCGCATACAACAGGATTAACAGCTCCAGGTGATAAGGCGGAGCTGTAGACGGGAGACTGAGCGCAGCGTGTGGCATTCCCCAGCACTGCGTGATGCTGGGACCGCGCAGGCGTGGCAGGGCTGGACTCGGGTCGCTTTGAGATAGGTGGGCATTGGGCCTACATCAGTAAGTCACCTGTCCTATGTCAAAACAATACCAAGACCTAGAAATTATAAACACAAATTCTTCAACATCTATTATTTCTCTCCTAGATTTTACCTCTACTGCCTTAACGAAGACACATCTCTCGTTTTTAGATCTTCCGTATTCTCCTAACCCATCTGGGTGTCTCCGCCCTTGATCCCTTTTAATCCATTCCCTGTGGAGCTTCCTGAAAGCATTTATATGATGCAGTTTGATCGTATAACTGCTCTTCCTAGTATGCCTATTGCTGGCTTCTCAACCTAAGGTTCTGCTTAATAGGGTGCTGCTTCCTCCCAAATTCCTTCTTTCCTTCCAACAAGAATGCTATGCTTTATCAATATAGGACCAAATGTTCTAGAATATTCCATGCTATTTTATACCTCTGAGATTTTTCCCAGGCGTGTTCTCTGCATGGAGCATCTCTTCCACTTTTTCTGTCATACATTTTCTCTCCCAGTGTCAAGTACCTAACTCCAGTCTTCCCTTATTTATAGTCTTCCAGGAAGAAGTAATCAATCCCTTCTTTGTATTTTGTGTATATATGTCTCTTTAAATTGCTTTGACGAATGTTTGTTGAATTCATTGTTTTCTTTGTTAACACTTTTCCCACTAGACAGTGAATTCTTTGAACAACTGAGAACCTAGAGAGATGTCTGTAACATAGAAGATCCTTAATAAAGGCTTGCCAAATTGAAGTGGAACTTCAGACACCTGCTCTTGCCATAAGCATGGTGCTTTCAAGTAAGTGTTCTCTCTTTTGCTTCCACTCTTGAAATACAATCGACCTCTCAGAATTTTCCTCTAATGCTTTTGTTGGAAAATGTTGATAACTGGTCAGTGGCAAGTGTGATTAGGACTTCCCTTCTCTCTTATTGAGATCGGTGTCACTGCACCGGCTCTGAGAGAGCTGTAAACGCTAAGCTGCATCCACCTGGGCAGGACAAATCATTCCTTTGCAATTGATAAGGGCTCTTTCCTGGAAATGAATTGTGGTGCCCAAACCAACAGCTGCCTCGATTGCCCTCCATCTCTTTTCTTTAATAACTTTCATTTATTGCACCACATTCCTTCTCCAATTAATGTACTGAATGCATTTAACTTTGAAGGATGAGCATTAGCAGAATTTTCTAACACAGGAAAATGAAGTCCTTAACCAAGCCCCTTTACATATTTTAAGATATCATTGTTTGGGAATTTTGGTTAAACACTGAGAATTCTGGCTCTCATTTGCTAACGGTAATCAATGATCTTGAAAATAATCTTAAAGGCACATTTTAATTCCTTGATTGGGATAAAACAGTCATACTTACAGTATTAAAGAGGGTTTCATGTAATTATTATTGGATGACACAATTGAGGAATAAAATAAACTTTCCCTCTGGTTCCAGGGTGGAGGGCAAGAAAATGAAACCAGTTGGTATCTTAAAACCATGAGTTAAATAAATCTGACAAATGTATAACGGATAAGCATTTGTAAACCCAAAATATGCATTAGAAAATGTGACTTTTTGTTCCTTTAAGTTCCTTTTGTCAACAAGGAGTTAAGAAAAAGAATAAACCAGCACATACTGTTGAAGTGACAGATTTACACATTTATTTTAAAATGTTCTGTTTCTGGTTTTTTTCAACAAAACTTGATGGTTAGTAGGCCTCAGCATGCTTTCTTCTTTAGAAAATGAGAAAATTTAGGGCTCATCAGAAAAATAAAAGGTTTAAAAATATTACTCATCTCTTAAAAACTCTGCCTTCATTCCTTTCAGGCAAATGATGTGAAAAATAATTGAGTCAGGAAAAATAATAAATCACAAAACAAAGTAAAACAAACAAACAATAACAAATGTATACTTTTATCATTCCTCCAAATTAACCCGACTCTGAAAGTCTTCCAGAGAACTTACCAATGGAATGTCTGTTTTAGAATTTTAATGTACAATTTTCTAAAAAAGTAATTATACAAGTAATCTGGAGTTACCAGCTCTGATGATCAGCCACTTAAGTGATAATTTTTATGCTTTATAATTCTATTTTACATCTAGAAAACATGAATATCCCAAAAATTCCATTTTCCTAAATATTCTCCACTATTCTTATGGCATGCTTTTGATGGGCACCCAGTGAGAACTTGCAGTCCCATTCTGAAGATAAGAAAACTTACGATAAATGAAGGGGTTTTGGTCCAAGATCACTCCTTTCAACCAGGCGCAGAGACCAGGACGTGAATGTTCCAGTGAATTGTTTCCTAGGATTCATAATTATATTTATTTAATAGATAATTCCTGCATTCCTATGCTAGCTAGTAAATGGAATACAATGATGCCTTATTAATTCAGAGGGATCAGGAATAAAATGTCATATGGGAATTTCTCAGACGATCTGAATACCTAACACTCATACAATGCTTCTCCATGTGCACAAGGCTCATATTCATCGTTTCATTTCATCCTCATGACCTCTGTCATTGCACAGCTGTGAGAAAACTGAGATGAAGAAACTTGCTTGAGCTTATTTAGATCCTTTCTCTTCTTTTCCTGGTTAATATGACAAGTGGTCTATCAATTTTGTTTATCTTTTCAAAGAACCAACTTTTTGTTTCATGGATTCTTTGTATTGTTTTTTGTTTTCCATTTTATTTAGTTCTGCTCTGATCTTAGTTATTGCTTTTCTTCTGCTGCATTTGGGATTGGTTTGCTCTTCCTTTTGTAGTTTGTTGCCATATGACATTAGATTGTGAATTTCTGATCTTTCTGATTTCTCGATGTAGGAATTTAAGGCTATGAATTTTCCCCTTAGGACTGCTTTTGCTGAATCCCATAGATTTTAATAGCTTGTGTCCTCTTTGTCATTCAGTTCAAGGACAGTCTTATTAGCCATTATAATTTCATTATTGACCCAATAATCATTCAGCAGCAGATTGTATAATTTCTATTACTTTGTGTAGATTTAAGTGTTTCTCTTGGAGTTGGTTTCTAGTTTTTTTCCACTGTGGTCTGAGAATATACATGGTATGATTTCTATTTTTTTTAATTTGTTGAGACATGTTTTGTGGTCTAACATATGATCAATCTTAGAGAACATTCCACATGCTGATAAGAAGAATGTATATTCAGTAGTTTTCAGGTAAAATGTTCTGTAGATATCTGGTAGGCCCATTTGTTTTGGAGTCCCATTTAAGTTCGGTGTTTATTTGTTTCCTGCTTGATAATCTGGTGAGTTCTGTCAGTGTGGTGTTGACATCCCTGCCAATTACAATGTTGTTACTTATCTCTTTGCTTAGATCTACTAGAATTTGCTTTATGAATCTGGGCACTCCTGTGCTAGGTACGGAAATATTTAGGATTATTATGTCTTCTTGTTGAATTTCTTCTTTTACCATTATATAATGACCATGTTTGTCTTTCTTTACCATTGTCAATTTAAATTAAATTTTACCTGATATGAGAATGGCTATATCTACTTTCTTTTGGTTTCTATTTCCATGGAATATTTTTTTCCATCTCTTCACTTTGACTCTGTAAGAGTCTTTGTAGGTTAGATGCATTTCCTGGAGACAGAAGATACTTGGATTGTATTTTTTTTATCCATTTAGCCAGCCTGAGTCTCTTGAGTGGGGCATTCAGACCATTCACATTGATTGATAGGATTGATATGTGGGATGTTGTTGTGTTCACCATGTTGAATAATATCATATTGCTTTGTTTACCTTCTTGTGCTATTGTTTTATATGAGCTCTGAGTTTTAGCTTTTGGGTGCTTTTACACTGATGGGTGTCTATTGTGCTGATCCGTGTATAATGCAGTTCTGAGTATTTCCCACAGGGTAGGTCTGGTCTTGACAAATTCTCTCAGTGTTTGCTTGTCTGGAAAAAGTCTTTATTTCACCCTCATATATGAAACTTAGAGTTGTAAGGTACAGAATTCTAGCTGCAAGTTGTTCTGTTTAAGAAGACTGAAAATACCTAAGAATATACTTAACCAAGGAGGTGAAAGATCTCTACAAAGATAACTGTGAAACAGTGAGGAAAGAAATCATAGATGACACAAACAAATGGAAAAATATATCATGCTCATGGATTGGCAGAATCAACATTGTTAAAATGCCCATACTACTGAAAGGCATTTACAGATTCAATGCAATACCCACCAAAATACCAACATCATATTTCACAAATCAAGAAAAAATAACTCTACACTTCATTTGGAGCCAGAAAATGGCCCAAATAGTCAAAGTAATCTTAAGCAAAAAGAACAAATTA
Organism: Avahi laniger; assembly: GCA_963575035.1. Classification (NCBI taxonomy): domain Eukaryota; kingdom Metazoa; phylum Chordata; class Mammalia; order Primates; family Indriidae; genus Avahi; species Avahi laniger. The sequence continues at coordinate 41,759 of CAUYSK010034263.1, forward strand.
GGAGGCATTACAGTACCAGACTTAAAACTATATTACAAGCCTACAGTAACCAAAACAACATGGTATTGGCACAAAAATGAGGCATAGGCCAATTAAAAAGAACAGAGAACCCAGATATAAAACCATCCACATATAGCCGACTGATTTTTGACAAAGCAGATAATGATGTACACGGGGGAAAAGAAGCCCTATTCAATAAATGGTGCTGGGAAAATTGGATAGCCACATGCAGAACAATGAAACAGGATCCATATATTTCACCACTCACAAAAATTAATTCAAGATAGATAAAAGACTTAAACGTAAGGAATGAAACCATAAGAATGCTGGAAGAAAATCTAGGAAAAACTCTTCTAGATATCAACTTAGGCAAAGAATTTATGAAGAAGAACCCAAGGCCAATCACAGCAACAATAAAAATAAATAAATGGGATTTGATTAAATTAAAAGGCTTGGGCAAGGATAAGGAAATAATCAACAGAGCAAATAGACAGCTTACATAATGGGCTATCCATCTGATAAAGGGCTAATAGCTAGAATCTATAAAGAACTCCAGCAAACCAGCAAGAAAAAAATATACAACCCCATTAAAAAGTGGACGAAAGACACAAACTGAAGCTTTTCAAAAGAAGATAGACAAATGGCCAATAAACATATGAAAAAATGCTCAATGTCACTAATCATCTGAGAAATGCAAATTAAAACCACGATGAGATATACCTTATCTCTGTTAAAATGGCTTTAATTAAAAAGTCCAAAAACAATAGATGCTGGTGTGGATGCAGAGAGAAAGCAATGCTTATACACTGTTGGTGAGACTACAAATTAGTACAACCTCTATGGAAAACAGTATGTAGATTCCACAAAGAACTAAATTAGACCTACCATTTGATCCAGTAATCCCACTGCTGTGTATCTACCCAAAGGAAAAGAAATAATTTTATCAAAAAGATGCCTGCAGTAAATGTTTATTGAAGCCCAATTCACAATTGCAAAGATGTGGAATCAATGCAAATGCCCATCAATTCATGAGTGAATTAACAAAATGTGGTATATGTACACTATGGAGAACTACTCAGCCACAAAAAGGATGAATTAATGCCTTTTGCAATAATTTGGATGGAATTGGAGACCATTTTCTTAAGTGAATTACCTAAAGAATGGAAAAACAGACATGTGCTCTCTCTTAAATTGGAACTAACTGATGAGCACACATATGCACAGAGGGAAGTAAAGCATTGGAAATCAGCCAGGGGGGATGGAGAGGAAGGATGGGTTAAAATCTACCTAACGGGTACAATAAACACTATTTGGGTGATGGGCACACTTACAGCCATGACTCAAGCATTATAAGAGCAATCCATGTAATCAAAAACATTTGTACCCTTTAATATTTTGAAATAAAAAGTAGTGATAAAAAATTAATAATAAAAAATGAAACTTGCCCATGTTTTCAAAATTATATGTCATCAGGGGTGCAATTCGAACCTTGGTATTTTAACTTATAATCAAGTGTTCAAAAAGAAACTTCAAGGAACTATCAAAGATAAAAAGTTATGTGTACAAGTACCAAAATTAATTTTAGTTTAAAGTTGTTTTATAAACATTTTTAAGCATTTATTATGTTTTTCCCTGATATTAACAGAGAAAAGATATGGAACATAATTTAACCTTTTTTTCCTGAGTCATAATGGGCATAATTAATACCCATTATATATTTTGCTATAATAAATACAAGCCTGTATCTACTTTTGACTGTTTCTTTGCTATTTCTCAATAACAGTTTGTCAGATATCACCTCTCCTGATATGTGTGCTAGTTTCAAAGAGACTTTCTTTTTCTTTTCCATTTCATCTTCTAATGTGATGCTCCTAATACACTTTAGGAGGAGAGACTAGGTCATTAATCTCATTAAATGTGCTGGCCATGGTAATAAGTAAAGGAAATCAGTGAGAGACTAAAATTCTCAAACCTTAGTGTTCATAAACACTTCTTGGGGAGTGTATAAAATATGAATTCATGGGATCTACTCTCAGTGTTTCTCATTTGGTAGATCTGGAATGGAGCTCAGGAAATGCATTTTAACCAATGTCTCATGTATTCATGAAAGAGGCTTTCTCCTCTTCCTAATTTAATAAACACTAATCTAAAAACAAAATACATGTTTAATGCATAAATATATGGCATTAATTCCATATCTTTTAGGATGTTTACTCTGGATTCTAGGACACACAACATGATCCGGGGGAGTATGTAGGATTGGAGTCTGTCACACTCAAACTGAGACCAGTTCTGTAACTTTCAAGGTAAGTGACCTTGGGAAAGTTTCTCAGTCTCTCTAACCCTCTGTCATATCACCTAGAAAATAACTCCTCGTCTCTTCATTCCACATGGTTGCTGTATCTGATCGAATGAAATACTGTCTGTGAAAATAGTTTCATTTACCTTTTAATTCATCATTGTTTAGAATTTTACAGTTGGTCATTGCCAGAAGACTCATTGGTAGATCAGTCATTGCTCTTCTGAAATGCAAGATTTACAATCGGAATAGCCAAAGTGCTGCTATGCTAGGATTCCCGTCTGCGTCCGTGACCAAGACGTTTCGTTCATGACTGGTAGACCCTGGCTGTTGCCCTTCAGGACACATCAGGAGCCACATTTGTTCGAGATGCTGCTAGAGAGTGGAAGCTTAAAAAAACAAGAAAGAAAGAGCAAGCAGGGAGGAGCCTGTTCCTGAGAAATGGAAATGGGAAGGTTTTACTGCAGCAAATTCTTCCTCCAGGTTCAGCCCCTGCTCAGTCACTCACCTCCCAGTTTGAGTAGGCGATTAACAGCTCATTAACAGATCATTAGCTAAATCAGCCCAGTGTAGTGAAGAGGACCCAAGTTCAAGGATTATCATCAAATGAAGACCAAAAATTAAAATGTCTGATAAAAATCCTAGTATTTATATCATTTTTATGTCAGGATGAAGTGAAGTGTCTTGTGGATAATGACTCTTCCCTTTTGCATCCAGGGAAGCAGGAGGTCTCTGCATTTATTACCCCCCTGAGCGCAATTCAGGAAGCATCTTATCCCCCCCACTCTTCATCTCAGATTTCCCCGAGGTGCTGGGTGGGTGCACGCTGCTGCTAGACCATTGGTCTTTTCAGTTTTAAGTCTCTGTTCCCCACAGCTGCTTGTGCACAGCTCAGGTGTTGGTTTAGGCTGTCCAGGGACTGTTCTCTGCACTTGATGGAAGAAATTAACTTTTTTCCCTTGGTTATAGTCTGCTGAAATGATGCCATATAACACAAATTAAGCCCGTCAGAAACTCCCTTCCTGAATGCAATCTCTTGAGCGGAGATTTGAAAGGACTGAAAATGGTTGTCATTTCATTTCATTCCAGAATTTGGCTCTAATCAGTCACCTGTGGCTCCTGCTTTTACAAGTGTCTTGGTTTCTGCTTGTTTCCGAGCCCGGTCTCCAGCTTCCCCTGACGCTGAGTCCCCATTGTGTTCCCCAGGCGTTTCCTGTGCCTAAGCTATCTTGAGTCCTTTTCTGTTGCTTTCAACCAAAGAACTCTAACTGGTAGTGTGGCTGTTTTATTCCCTGCTTTCAAACTGAAAGAGAGAAACTGAGCTGATTCTTCAAATTGGAATCAGTGCTGTCATCTTTCCTACTTGGATGGCTTCCTGTTTGAAAGTCTCCTCCCTCAGGAATTACCACCGCTATCCACCCATTGACACTTGCCAGAAAACGGGAAGTCATTCTTGATTCCTTCCTCTATCAGCCCCTAAGTTTAGCCATCAGCAGGTCTGATCATTTTACTTGCAGATTATACATAAACTTTGTTTGTCTCAATCTTCACTGCTACTCTTGACCTTCTACAAAACATTCTTCACATGGCAGCCATACAACCTACATTTTTAATGTGAATTGGATAAACTCACTAGACTGCTTAAATACCTTCAGTGGCTTCCCATTACACTTAGAATAAAATCCTGTGGACCTACTCACTGACTCCTCTTTCCAGCCTCCTCTATGCCATTCCGCTTGTTGGGATGCTCAGCAAAACCACACCCATTCAGGACCTTGGACTGCCTGAGCTCTTTCCTAGCTTTTGGCTTATTAAACTATTCCCCCTTCACGTGAATCTTTCCTTTTTGACTTTTAGGTCTTAGTTTAATGTCACCTCCGCAGGGAGTCCTTCCCTGATCATCCTATTCAAATAAATTTTGTTTCCTTTAAAGGACTCATAAACTTATAATTGCATATGTATTTGCTCCTTTACTTATTTATTGTCTATAATCTCCACTCGTAGGGGGAACATAAATTATAGTTCATTTGAAACAGTCCTGGTCTATGCCTGCAGTCTCAGTAAATTATTAAAGGTACTCCCTTTCACTCTAAAAATGTCCAGGTTTAGACAATAAATTAAAGGGTCATGCTACCCTTTAGATTATAAGCATTATAAGAGCAGGGCTAATGTTTCTTTTTTCTTTAATTTCACAATTCATATCAAGTTCCCTAGAAGAAAAGTTCTCTTGGGGACCTCAGTTATCCATTATTAAAGTATCACTATCAAAAACATCACAGAAGGAAGGTTCTAGAACACTATAATACTGTAGTCTCCACCTCTATTTTATTGTGGCCTGTGAAGAGTGTTTTTCCTCTTTCCCTATGAAAACTTGTATTTCTCCATCCTTTCTAAACTGCTAAAATGAGGCTAAACATAATCACTTTATGAAAAATACATTATCATTCTGCCCTTTACCTTATTCATCATTTTCCCCCATCCCCCCATTTTTTGTAAATTCCCTACCATCTTTCATCAGACCAACTGAGTTTTTCCTCTTTATCTTCCAAAATCACTCATCTCTCTATATCCTCCTTTAAATTTGTGCTTTGACGTTTAGGCCCGCACTCTTACTTTCTTACTGACTTCAGGCTCCCCACCCTATCTCCAGCAATAGGAATGGGTTTCATAATACCAAAAGTCAGATTACCATCATTATTCTGCCACTTTCCAGCTTTGTGACCTTGGGCAGGTTACTTCAACTCTCAAACCCTTAATGTCCACATTTTTGAAATGAATATAATATCAAAGAGTTATTTTTAGGATTAAATTTATTATATCTCTATGTCATTCTGAAACAAGCTAATAATATGGTTGATGAGTGCCATCATCATCACTGTAAGTGTTGTGTGGAGCACTTAGTACAGTCCCTGGGACAAGCAGACCCTCTTTCCTTAGCATCCATCCTGATCACCAAGATGGCACCCAAGAACTCACATTCACAGCCTCCTAAATCTTCACTTAATCTTACTCGAATCTGGTAGGACCAGCTCTATCAGACTTCAAATCTCATCTTCACTCACAATGGCTCTACATCATAAATTTAGTTTTTGTCTTTTTTCTTCCTTTCTTTCTTCTTTTACTCATTTCTTCCTATTTACCCATTTTCCTTCCTTCCTGATATTTATACCCACCAGCCTACTTTCAAGTATAAATAGTCCTGTGTCACTTAACAAAGGAAATACATTTTGAGAAATGTATCCTTAGGTGATTTCATCACTGGGCAATCATAGAGTGCACTTCACAAGACCTGGATGGTCTATCCTATTGCACACCTAGGCTGTACGATAGCCCATTGTTTCTAGGCTGCAAATCTGTATGGCATGTTACTCTGCTGAATATTATAGGCAATTATCGCACCAATGGTGTTTATGTATCTAAACATAGAAAGGTACAGTAAAAATATGATATAAGAGATAACAGACATTTTACAAAAGATATGCAAGTTGCCAAAAAACATATGAAAAAGTGCTTGACATACTAGTCAGCAGGGAAATGCAAAGTAAAACCACAATGAGATACTGTCTTACTTATTAACAACCTTTCTAATAATGTCAGAATGACCAGTATTAAAATGTCAAAAACAACAGATGTTGATGTGGGTAAGGGAAAAGGGGACTGCTCATATACTGTTTGTTGGTGGGAATATAAATTAGTACAACCTCTATGGAAAACAGTATGGAAATTTCTCAGAGAACAAAAAGTAGATTTACCATTCAATGCAGCAATCCCACTACTGGGGATCTATCCAAAGGAAAAGAAGTAATTATGTCAAAAAGACACCTGCATTCATATGTTTATCACAGCATAGTCCAGAATTGCAAAGATATGGACAACCTAAGTGCCCATCAACTGATGAGTGGATAAAGAAAATGTGGTGTGTGTGTGTGTGTGTATGTGTGTGTATGCATGCACATATACATGTATGCATATATATATGTATATACACACATACCGTGGAATATTACTGAGCCATTAAAAAGAATGAAATAATGTCTTTTGCAGCAACTTGGATGGAACTGGAGGCCAATATTCTAAGTGAAGTAACCCAGGAACAAAAAAAAACAAATACCACAGTTTCTTATTATAAGAGGGAGCCAAGCAATGGATATGCATGGTCATACAGAGTGACTTAATGGACACTGGATACTCAGAAGCAGGAGGATGGGAGAGGGTGTGGGATGAAATATTATCTATTGGGTGCAATGTACACTCTTCAGGTGACAGGTTAGCTAAAGCCTTGGTTTCTCCACTATACAATTCACCCATGTAACAAAAAAACACTTGTATCCCCTAAATCCACTTAAATACAAAATGGCCAAAAAATTCAAATAAAAAAATGAAAAAAATAGTTTGCCTGTGTAGGCCACTCACCATGAATGGAGCTTGCAGGACTGGAAGTTGCTCAGCGAGTGAGAGGTGAGTGAGTGTGAAGGCCTCGGACATCACTGGCCGTTGCTGTAGACTTTATAAACACTGTACACGTAGGCTGTACTAAATTTATTTAAAAAACTTTTTATTTCTTAAATAATAAATTAACCTTATCTTACTATAACTCTTTTGCTTAATAAATCTAATTTTTAACTTTTTTACTCTTCTGTCATAACACCTGTCTTAAACACAAACACGTGGTGTAGCCATACAAAAATATTTTCTTTTTTTATATCCTTATTCTATCAGCTTTTTTCCATTTTTTATGTTTTAGATTTTAGTTTTTAATTTTTTTTTTAAAAAGTAAGACACAAGCACACACTAGCCTAGGCCTACACGGGGTTGGGATCATCAGTATCAATGTTTTCCACCTCCACATCTCTTCCCACTGGAAGGTCTCCAGGGACAACAATGCGCATGGAGCTGTCATCTCCTATGATAACGTGCCTTCTTCTGGATGCCTCCTGAGAGAACTGCTTGAAGTTTTTTACATTAACTTTTTTTTATAAGTAGAAAAAGTGCACTCTAAAATAATGATAAAAAGTATAGCACAGTAATACATAAACCAGCAACATTGTGGTTTTGTATCGAGTATTATGTGCTGTACATAACTGCGTGTGCTGCACTTTTGTATGAATGGCAGCGCAGTGGGTTTGTTCACACCGGGATCACCATGAACACCTGAGCAGTGTGTCGCACTTTGATGTTTTGATGGCAAAGTCTATGGCGTCACTATGAGACAGGGATTTTTCAGCTCCGTTATAATCTTATGTCACCACCCTCGTGGATGTGGTCCATCCTTGACAGAAACATTATGCGGCATGTGACTACAACTTTTTTAATCCCCAAAGAGTTAATTTTTTAAAAATCCTTAAGCAGACCATAATTTAGAAAAACATGACTAGAAAGGATTTAAAGAAGCATACTTGGATCCCTTTTAGAACGCTCACGAACTCATATCCAGCGCAATGCTGACCTGATGCACGGCCGCGAGACAGCCCCGGGCCCCTGCCGCGTGGTGCTCACACCCTGTGAGCACCCTGCCTTTGTGTTTGTGCAGGACTTGGTCACTTCTCCTAACCAAGAGAATTAGGAAGATCTGACGGAACGTCAGCTTCTGTGATTTGATGACGAAAGGCTGTGACTCCTGTCTGGCTAGTTGGCCCCTCTTCGCCTTCCTGAACCGCACACTTGGATGAAACAGCTGAAGTGCTGGAGAGACCAACCTGGTAAGGAACTCAGGGCTGCCTTCGGGCGACATCCACCGAGTTCAACAGCCAGCAGGGAACTGAATCCTGCAGAAAACCACAGAAACTCAGAAGTGGAAGCTTCCACAGTCGAGCCTTAGGATGACCACCGCTTAGCCGACACCGCGCTTGCAGCCTGAGAGGGCCTCTCAAGTAGAAGGCTCGGTCAAGCCATGACACTAACTTTGACATTCTGAGCCGCTAAGCTTTGAAGACCACTTGTTAAACAGCAATAGATAACAACAGATAATAGACCATGCACCTGGGCAGCCTCTCCTGTTGTTTTTCTCCTCTCAGATTCAGGGTGTTGAGCGCTGTAGGTATTTTCAAACCTTGCTGCCTGGACGCCCGAGAGCCTTATACTACCTAACCTTAACTTGACCCTCACTATTGCCTGGAGAAAGCTTGCTTCTTCATGATTTCCTTTCCGTGCCTCTCTACATCTTTCAAACTCACCACCAGCGTTCTCAGCTGAAAACTCATCCTCTGATTCTAGAGAGAAATTTAACCTGAGGCATTTCTGGCAATCCGGGTCTCTTCTTCCAACCTTGATGTTTGCCTGTGTTTGAACCGTTCCTCCTCCTTTCCTTCCCTGTCAGAGAGCGGGGCTGTCCTCCCTCCCGGGGATGACCCTTTCACCTCTGCTAAGGAGGACTGCTCCCTGCCACCTTCTCCCGACTCGGTCGTAGCTACTGATCATCTCTTTCCTTCATTCCATCTTCGCTGCCCATCAGGTAACTTCTACGCCGCTGACACACATGTAGTTACATGTCACCTATCCTATAAAAGACAGCAAGAAGAAACCCCCAAACAAAACAAACCGATAGCAAATGTAGTCATTCTGCCCCGAGTTCTTCTCCCATTCCTTGCCGGGGATCATTGAGACTTCTTTCTCCACTTGCTCGGGGTCTGCAGTCGTGGACGAGCCTGTCCTCTGCTCTCACAGTAGAGCTACTGTCCCCGCGAAATGTGACTGTCTCTCAGCTTCCACCGTCAATACCCGACCCCCACAGTCTTTCTGAAATTTAAAATAATGTATTTGTGTCCTGAACAAAGATACTTTTTTATTCCCAATTCTATACCTTTTCCCTTCTGCTTACTGAAACAGGACCCTAGGCGATGCTGTCCTCGGCTTCCCTTTCCTGTGTTCATTCTCCGAATAAATATTCATTAAGCACTTCTGTGCGTAGCTGCGTGCTAGGTACCACATCTGTTGCCAGCTTAGACTTTTCTCTTTTACCTCTACTCTTATTTTAATTTTCACTCTTGCCTAGAACACTGGATGAATTTCTTATTAACTCCCCCTGGGAATTTTTGTAGCTGCTCATTTTTACTTTTTCTATCCCTCAAACTTTAAACCCACCTTCCTGCCTCTCAGCGTGTGCTAAACCAGCACATTGTACTCCTGCTTCCTGCCTCCCTTCCCTTCGCCTCCCGCGCCACCACCCGGTCAGGGCCTCGTTATTCCCTTCCTGACCACGGTGGTAGCCTCCTAATGGTTTCTCCTCCTTTTAGTCTGTCTCCGTTCTGTTCTGTTCTCTCTTTCCTGGTTTACCAGTGCATGTCTCCATCCCTAGGAATTCGGATTTAATTGGTCCAGGGTGGGACCTGAGCCTTGGTATTCTGTTTTAGTAGACAGAGTTAGAAAACACTGAATTAGCTCACATGAAAAACTTTAGTGTTTTTCCACCAATCGGTATTTGTATCTAGAATTTCAGAAGGTCCACACTATGGTTTCGAGCACTTTAACATCCTGTTAGTCCATTCTCACATGGGTACTTATCCAGCTGAACTACTTGCTATACTCATGCATCATCTGAGATCTGCCACATTTCTGCTCAAAATATTTCCGTTACCTAAAGTTTTCTATCACAGCAAGACTTATATCCCACCCAATCCTGATTTCTCCACTTGTCAACATCCTAGTCAACACAGTCAAAACTCTTGCACAGTGTTCAGAAACAAACTGAAACCCAGAACTCAAACATTTGCGCAAAGGACATGAATAAACATACATAAAGACAAATTACTCACAGCTAGTAAACATCAGAAAAAAATTACCAAATTGAATTCAGACTTAAATGGCAGTAGCCTCGCTTATTTCAAATAAAATCATGGTTTTTAAAAAACAGTATCTGGTTCTGAGAACAAGTGTGTGAGTCTAGCGACTGCATTTACTGCTATCGAGAATGTAACTTGCACTTTTGTTTTCGCCATATGTGGCAAAATGGAATGAAAATCCTAAAATCATTTTTGATATAGTAATGCCACTCACATAAATTTATCCCAAGGAAATGATCAGAAATACAAAGATTTACATGCAAAGTGTTATTTATTATAGCAAAACACTGGAAACAAATTAAATGTCCAATAGTAGGGAAACGTGTAAATAAATCGTCCACATGTTGGAATGTTTGCATCCGTCAGAAAGAGTGTTTATGAGAAACAAAGCTAGGTGGAAAAACGTGGACAACGCAAAGTGAAAAGTTACCTCACAGCCTGCGCGCATGATTGCTCCATGGACGCTCGCTCCTCGCCGCGCTTTCCCTTCCCGGCGGGTCACCTGTGGGCGTCTTTGCTCCGCACGCATCCACCCCTTGGAAGAAGTGCCGCGACAGATGGGAGAGTTTGCACACTCAGTCCTTCCTCCTGCTTTTCTATTTTCATATCTTTTCGCCTCAGCAAACCCACATTCTGGACTTTTCCTCTATGTAAAGGTCTTTCAGTGGCGGTCCCTGAGACAGGGAGGCCCAGTCGTCCAGCAGTGTCTGTCCCTGGGTGGGTGCGTCTGCTCAGCTTTATGCTCAGATGCACTCGGTGGTTCACAGACGTCACTCCATGTTCACAAAAATCCCAAGTCACTCTTCCCGTTGTACACATGGGGAAATCGAAGTCGAGAGACTCATCTGGCAGCCCGGTGTTCCCCAGTTGGAACAAAGGACTGAGAGAGCATTAGAATGTAGGCCTGTCTGAGACAGGACTTGCGCTTTTGACCATTTGTGTCACTGCCCACCTGACAGAAGAGGCTGCTTGCCACTTATAACAAGACAAGAAACCCCAAACTAAAACAAAAAATCCACTTAATTCAGCTTGTAGAAAACAAACTGATTTCCAAGCTTTTATTTTGTCCTCTCCAGGAACCTCCTGGGATAAGTTGAAGTGTTAAAAAATTGAACAGTAAAGGTCCAGTTTTCAGACAGTGGTCTGGGTCCTGAGGTGCGAGACGCCGGAGCCGAGAGGACCGTGGGAGCGCAGCCCCTCCCCACTTCGCCCGGCCGTGAGAAATCCCCAGGAGCCCCGCAGTGACCACGTCCTTCAGGAAGACGTTCTCCGCCAGCACCTGCTGCTGCCCCGGTAATTGCCTGTAAATCCTACTAAGCCCTGGAAGCTTTTGGTCCATTTGTTCGGCTCTGCTGTGCTGCGGGCTGATAACCCAGAAAGAGCCACCAGTACCTGGAATCATCTCTTGGGAATTAAACGCCCCAGTAAGGTGCTAGTTTGTTCCCACCAGACACGATGGCTGAGAGCAAACATCTATTGTATGAAGGGCTCCCACACAAACGTGCGCAAGATGCCTCATTTCTGCAAAAGCAAGAAGCACTTGGGGCCTTCCTCAGTCACGGCATCGGCGGTGTCAGTGGGCCGCAGACCGGAGATCACGTCCAGCTAATAGTCACGACTTGTTTTAATTGCCAAAAGACATTTGCTAGTGCTTCTTTGACTGTAGTGCTGGGCTGGACACAGAGCCTCAGGAACTGGAGGACATTTCTATCGTCTCAGGGTTTACAAAGGGAATTTACATTCTCCCACTGGGAAAATGGAGAGCAAGCCCCCAGGCCAAGCAGGAGCACTCCTGTCCCCTGTGCCTGTCTTCACGTCAGACACGGTGAGGTCATGAACGCTGATCTACCCTCGTCACCTTCCCTCTGTAACCCGATAATCTCATGTACCCAGGTCCCGCTCTAGATGCAAAGTCTCACTGAAGCGGCTTCATAATTCTTCGTAGTTTCTTTCTTTCCATTCACTCTCCAGACTTGTAGCTTAAACCTAATAATCCCCGCCATGATTTGAATGTTTATGTCCTCCCAGCCCCCAAGTTCATTTGCTGAAACGCAACCCCCAAGGCGATAGTTAAGAGGTGGGGCCTTTGGGTGACTAGGTCATGTGGGTAGAGCCCCATGAATGGGATTAGTGCCCTTATACAAGAGGCCCAGAGAGCATCCTCCACCCCGTGAGTTTACAGTGAGAAGACGGCTGTCTCTGAGGAAGCTGACCCTCACCAGACACGGAATCTCCAGCGCCTTGATCTAGGACTCTCTGGCCTCCAGAACTGTGAGAAATAGATTTTTGTTGTTATAAGTCACTCAGTCTATGGCATTCTGTTATAGCAGCCTGAATGAACTAAGATAATCCTTGAGAGATTCTTTCAGAGACATTGCTTCCATCAAGCATGTCTTGAACTCATAAGCTATCAGACACCCAGAGTCTAGACACGTCAACTAGCATGAAAGCTTGAAAAATCATGTAAATCATGTATGGCTCCATTATAATCAACCCGATTCTGACTATTGTTGAAAACAAAATTTACCAGCAAGGCTAAATTTTTTATTGTCTCCCAAGCATACCAAGCTGGTTTGTCTCTCTCTCTCTCTCTCTCTCTCTCTTTCTCTCTCTCTCTCTCTCTCTATATATATATATAGTTATTAAATTAGACTCTCTTTTCCCACTATCTCTACCTATTCAAATTCCATCTTCATTGCTGTCTCACGCCTTAGTAAAAGAGAGTATTAATGCTAAGAAGAACTGTGTCACGGAACTATCTCATACCTGATGGTGGGCAAGAGGATCTCTCCAGGGCTGATAATGTTGAGTCTTTGGGAAGAAACGTCCCATGCTTCACAGGACAGCTTAAGTCACATATACATACTAGCATGAGATAGTGCTTTCTTATCTCCCCACAGAGAAAGCAGACCTGTAATAGCTGCTTCCTACTTCCGGAGCAAGGAGACTGGAAGGAAGACTGGCATGCCAGGCCCCTCACGCTCCCGGGGGAGACGTTCCAGGGAATACAGAGATAGAAAGTTTTCTAAAGCACATCAAACCCATCCACTTTTACTTTTCTGCTGGTTAACATGAGACTGAATGATGCCGAGTAAAACTGATTGTATGTATCTTTAATGATTTTGGAGTTCCGTACATAAGATTTCAAAAAAAATCACTGGAATAATAAGTGTTGCTTTTTCAACTCTGTTTCCAATTAGAAGTTGTCGGTTTGGCAGGGAAAGTAAGATATGAGTAGGGAACAGCTGGCAGTGTAGATGATGTCAAAGCAGGATTTGTTTTCCTGGACCATGACTTTACAGAACAAAGAGCTGCTGGCAAGAGATGGTGCTCATATCACAGGAGACGTGGGGGAGAGTTGCTGACCCAGCCAAAGAGCTTTAGAATGAAATTTGTGGAAGAAAGTGAAAAATGCCCAGATAAAACTGCAGACCTGGATGCTCCCAAGGATGACAGTGACAGAGAAAAGCATCATGATGGAGGCTCTCTTCTGTCATTTCCGAGAGAAAATAAGAGGGCAGAGCACCAAGAGGCGTGGCCCTGATGTCTGCATTCCCGTGCGGGTCCGCACCTTGCTCCCATCTCCGTGCGCTCTGTGCCAGCCCCACGGTGTCCTTGGGCTGTGGACCCGGACCGTCTGGGCTCCTGATTTAATTCTTCTGATCTGGGTGGAGGGCAGTGATATGCCCAAGACAGCCCAGCCGTCACCAAAGGCACACAGTGCCTGGTGGGCCCGCCACCACACCGGGCTTCTGAGTGTCTCTGCTTCCAGTCTTTGCTGTCGATAAGGCTGAGGTCTGAAGCGACACGTGGCTGACACTGGGCATCTGCACAGACCTCAGCTGTGGCGGTGCCTCAGCTTCGCCCGAGCTAACCTGTTCTTTTGATCCAGTTTCTGCTTCGATTTCTCTCTTTTAAACACGTCTGCTTGACTCACCTAATACTTTGGCCTTTTATAGTCAGGGACATGTCCCGACTTCTAGAAAGTGACTAAGCCACGATGTGCGGATGTCAAGATTGGGGATTTGGGGTCAGACAAGCTGGGAGAGAAACCCACTCACACCATTTACTGGTCTCTGTAAGTGTCCGTTTCCTGATTGCAAAATGTGGATTATTGCAGTGTCTGTGAAACTTAGAGCGTGAATGTGCGTAATAACTTAGTTCACTGCTGAACTCATCATGACCCAGTTCTTGTTAGTGTGTATTCATTTTATTATTCTTTTCATTAATATTATTATTATCAATGTGAGGTTCTGCCAGGTGTCTTTCTCTACAGGTGCCCAGATGCTGGAAACCCAGACACCTGTGCACGGATCTCTCGTTGCTTCTCTACGCCCCGCCAGTGCACTGCGTGGCTTTGCCCGTCACGTGGGCTTTGCCACCAGGTGCTCGTCCTGCCGTTCGGGACATTCCGTGCTGCTGCCCACCAGATCCACGGCAAGTCTCACTGCGCACAGAGCTACAGCCCAAGCTTGTTGGCGAGGGAGGAACCGCCCGGCGTTTCCCTGCACGCTTGGAAGTGGGTCTCTACCTACACTCGGTGTCTGCTCTGCTGGCCTCATTGTATCAGCTCACAGACATGGAAAAACCCAGAATCAATGGAACGTTTTCCCACAAGACAAAAGATATTTCATATTCACCCCTGAGGTTTGAATTGGATGATATTAATGAATAGAATGTGGCAAGGTAAAAAAATACTCATTTGAAAAGGAAAAAAAAAAATCACATTAAGGGTATCAGAGATTTATCTTCCAATACTTGAAGACTTGTCATGGAGACCTAGTAGTATACTTGTTTTGCGTTTTTTTCAGCCAACAGATCTAGGAGCAATGAATAGAAATTACGGAGAGGCTAATGTCAATTAATTAAAGGCGAGTTTGCTAACAATTAGAATTGTTGAAGAATGGATTGAAATGGCTTAAAAATCTATGCCTTTCTTCAAGATTCAAGCAATAATAACAACTACACTAAATAATTATCATGCTAATAATTAATTTGTCCTCCTTGAGTTTAGAGTCAATTTAACAGCATGAGCTCCACTCATTTTCTGTGCCCAGCCCTGCACCTTCCAGACTCTAAAAATCAAGTTATTATATTTGTAATGCTTAAAGCATTCTTCAAGCAAATGAAAGCTCAGACAAAAATAAAAGCAGATACCACAGAAGCCTTTAAGACATAGGCCGAAAGGTTAGCAGAATATCCCAAATTCTACTAGACACCAAGGCTTCACCAAAACCTCCATAAGTACCTTATCCCTCTCGCTGCTCTGGGTTTTAATTCCTCTATTCTGCCTAATCTCAGGGCACGACTGGGAGTGGTTAACAGATGTTTTGAGACCTAGGGCCAGATCCACCACGTGGTGAGACAGCTGCTGGGGGAGCAGGTGGGCTCCGCAGACAGAGCCCTGTGCCCTAAGGTGAGGCAGCAGCGCAGCTCAGAAGTGGCTCACAGCGAGCCGCGGCCGGCAGTCAGGCAGTCCTGCCGCGAGCAGGTGCACGAGTCAAGGCGGACCCAAGTCTGGTATCCGGCACCACCCTGAGCCCCATCTCCAGCCACTGGCAGGCAGTGTTAAAGAAAAGGAATATTCGCTGGTACTTGTTAAAGCACAGTGAGGAAGATTTTACTCAGGGCCCTGGTGATGGATGCAGGGCCCCCTGCAGTGGGACTTGGCAGTGGGAGAGAGAGGTCGGGCTCGACTCTGGTGCAGCATGGGCCAGGGAGAGTTCCCGGCCAAGGAGCAGGGTGGGGTCAGTGGGTGGAAAATTACTGAGAGTAAACGCAGCAGTAGGGGGGATTCTGGCTAAACCAATCTAACAGAATTCTTGCTGCAGACAGGCAGGGTGGACAGACATCGCCCAGGGAGAGATAGACGACGAGGAACCAGAGCTAGGACCAGGGGTGATGGGACATCATGGGTCGGGGGTTCTTGCCAAACTGACCTGGCAGTGTTCTTTGCTAAATGGGAAGGAGGGTTCTTGCTAAAATAACTTAGATTCTTCGTTATGAATGGATTTTACAAAGAAGTACACAGATAGGCCTAGGAGAAGTTTCAGAAGACTGACTAAAGTGTGGCCAAGCAAAGAACTATTGTCAGAGGTTTAAGGGAAAAGAATGTGGAAATAAAGCAGGGTAAGGACGAAGACCCACAGAGACAGGGGAATTAGGGACATTGACGTCACGTGAATCAGGCACAGCGCCAACAGGCCAAGAGGCAATAGCCTGTATAATTAGATGCAAGATGCAGGGGGGAAGGGAGGATTTGGGTTTGAAGCATAAGGTGGAACCCCAGCTAGCAAAGTCCGTAGCTGAGTGCAGATGTTTACCTGTTCCATCGAGGCTCACTCTCCCCCCATCCCGGCACCCAGGCTGAGCGGGGCGTGGGAGGAGCCTCAGCAGCGTCTGCACACCACCGAACGCGTCGTCAGGCGATGTTCTGCAGTGACAGAGACTCCGGAGCCAGATCACCTGCTTAACATCCCAGCTCTGCGAGTCACTCTTTGGGTGACGTCAGTCCAGCTACTTAACTTCTCGTAGCCCACTTTCCTCTCCTGTGATATCAGCACCATAATACTACATGATACCTACGCCACAGGGTTGTCTGGGGATTAAGTGAGTCACTACAGGCAAAACACTGAGAATGGTGTCTGCCACACGGGTATAAGCGTTGTCTGACAAACACAGCACGAAGGGGAGCGTTTTCTACTTGACGGTGGTGACAATACAAATGCCCAGGTCTTCAGGGGGGCTTTGAGGACGGTGGTGAGTATCTGCAAACACTTTGCCGTTACCAACCAGCTCCCCGAGCTCCATCTCCTCTCCGCGACCTCTTCACTTCCTCCATTTGGTTGACCCCTCGTTACGATCTGACTTTACCAAGAAAAGCTGAGCTATGTTGCCTCAAGAGGGTCTCAGGCAGATAACAGCCTGCTCTGCAGGGCCCGAAACGCGGGAGCCTTTGAGGAATGAGTGGCGGGGCCGGGGCTCTCACAACAGCCCCAACTCTGGGCTGCGCAGGTGGACGCGACGCCCTCCAGCCACCCCCAGGGCAGAGGCGGAGACGTGTCTGCCCCGCTCTTGTTCCCCTGAGCCAGTGGGTGTAGCCAAGAGAGCATGGACCAGCTTGAATCCTGCCAGCCTAACTGGTATCCTCGGGTCAGCGATCTCATCTTCCGGAACCTCCTTTTACCTGTCCAGTGAGTATAATGTTCCTGCCGTCAGAGTTGTGACCGGCGCATCGTATCAGTATGCAGGGCTAACAGTGAAGTCCCTCCTTACAATCTCCCGCATTTGTCTTCTAGTTTATTATTATAGAAGAGATGTCGGAGAGTGTGCGATTCTTCCGTACAGCAGGTGCGAGTGCAAACCTCCCGAAGAGGTGGGTTGGATTAAACGGAGGCAGCTGATGTCCAGGACGCTCACTGACTGACTGCTCCTGTTTCCTCTGGGTCTTCGGCGTTTTCTGAGCCAGGACTGAGTACCGTCCGAGAAGGGCCGCTTCAGCGATCGAGGAGGCGGAAAGACTGACCGTGAGAAGAAAGAGTTTGTTGCACGGGAAGGGGGCAGAACTGGGTATGAGGGAACTGTCGACAAGGCTTCTCGGCGGTGGAAGAACCAGGCCCCTCTGAAGCGATGAAGAGGCAATTTAGCAACACAGAGAATTCGGTGCACGGTAGGAAGTGAACTTGTGGAATTCATTTCACAAACAACGGGACGGGTAAGGAATGTCGAAGGTTCAGCTGGGGCGAGATAAGACTCGCTGCTTTGTCACGGACGCAGCGAGGTTCAGGATGTCACGTTTCACGGCATGATGCCGTCCGGGAGAGACAGGACACTGTTGATGGGATGGGTCCACGGCTGACGCGGATCAGTCTGTGAGGGCTTCCGTCACTGGCATGGGAAGGGCAGGTGTCCCCACACGCATCCCCGCTATGCCCAGCATCGTCCAAGGAGGCAGTCAGGGTGGAGGCTCGGAGGCAGAGAGTGTAGAGCTGTGTCTGAGAACGTGGATTCCGGAATCTGCTCAAGTTCCTATCAAGGCTCTAACACTTGTTACAGACGTGATCTTGGGCAAGCTACCTAACCTCTCTGCCTCAGTTTCCCTTATGTAAAACAATAATTATCATAGCACTCACCACGCAGCTTGGTTGTGAAGGTTAAACGAGCTCTCTCATTGAAAGACTGTCGCAGTGCCCAGTAGGTAGCACCCCATCGGGGCTGTCGGTTGTTATTCTCGTGTTCCTTGTAATTGAGACTGGGTCGGGTACCAGAAGTCAGGGCTAAATCAGAGAGAGAAAGACCTAATTTTACCCCCCTCCAAAAACAGTTTCCCACACAACGTCTGGGGTCACTCAGTGCCCAGTGTAGAATGTAGAAAACTCAGACTCAAGACACTTTGCTAAAGCGGGCCCTATAAACAGTGCTGCTTACATCGTCTGCCCTGTCTGAACACCAAAATCTTGACGCTTACGAGTCAGGTAGGATCGACCCATTTCAGAGAATTACCTTCAAAACTACCCAGAGCTTTATGCACATACACAGAAGGAGTCTAGGAGAATGTACGAGCCAGCACTGGGGCCTGGGGACGATATATATTTTACTATGCACTTAATTTAGGCATAAACCTGTCCCATAAAGTGTAAGTTTGCTGATAATTTCCCATTCCTTTCGCTCACTGCACTCTCAGCCCTAAGAGGGTAGCCCCTGTCTGGCCTGTCTGGCATCTGCTGCTTCCAGATTATTCCATATAGTCTTCCAGTATTGGTTACCTCCTAAAGCCATCATCCCAATCACTGTCTGCGGAAGCTCTTTGTCTATGACGGTCTCAGGCTCGGTACTACGCCCGTTTGGGGCAGGTAACTGTGCTGCGGGGACCGCCTTGTGCCCTACGGGTGCTTAGCAGCACCACCGGCCTCTACTCTGGAGACGCCGGGAGCAGGTGCCACCTCCCCCTCCCAGGATGACAACCAAAATGTGTCCAGACATTTTCAAATGTCCCTCAGGTTGGAGTGGGGGATCATCTCTGGTTAAGAACCACTGATCTGAAGATATTTACCCAAAGATTACTCAAATAAAATAAAACTGATGATATTAAGGAAGAGAATAATACCTACGGAGTGCGTGCTGTGTGGGCCAATGTTTTACATGAAAATGTTGTAAAGATTCAATGTTATCTCATCAGTGTAGTATACAGTAGTTGCATAGCACGAGACAGGAGTCCTGACTCCTTAGACATTAAAATCTGGATGCCAGTTTTCTCACTTGTAAAATGAGGGTAAGAGCTCCGGAGTATTTGTGTGTGTGCATGTGTGTGTGCTTAGAGCAGTGCCTGGCACATAAAATGTGCTATACAAATATTTGCTGTTTATCTTATTTATGTGTACAGAAACCTCATGACATAAGTTCTGTCATGATTCCCATTCCGCTGACGAGGATACAGAAGTTCAGAGAGGATGAGTCGTGAGTGCCTTGCCCATAGAAACACACGGGAGAATGGAAATCATGGCCCAGGTCTCTAACTCCCGGTGCAATACTCTCACCACCCCCGTCCCTGCTCTCACTTCCTTCCTTTCTCTCTCCAGCCCCATCCCCTTTCCACTTAATTATTGACAAGCCTCCCACTCTGCAAGGTTCTGTTTCAAATTCCTTCAGGTGGGTACCTTTGTCCAGTTTTGAGGAATTAAGAAAAACAACATCCTTAAAACAGTAAGCACGGTACCTGCATGTAGTGAAAATGCAGCAAATGTCCATTCGTTCTGCTGTAACAGAATTCCACAGACCGAGCGACTGGAGCTTAAACAGCAAACGCGTTTTCCTCGCAGTTCTGGAGGCCGGGAAGTCCAACATCAAGGAGCCAGTAGAGTTGGTGTCTGGTGAGGTCTGCTTCCTGGCTCAGGGACAGCTGTCTTCTTGCCGTGTCCTTGCGAGGCAGAAAGAGTGATGGAGGGCTCTCTGGCGTCTCTTTCATGAGGAAATGAATAGCTTTTATGAGGGTTCCACCCTCAATCCCTAAATAAACTTCCAAAGGCCCCGCCTTCTAACGCTGTCACTTTGGGGCTAGCATTTCAGCACGTGCCTTTCAGCAAACCATCTTAAAAATGGAAATGCGCTCCAAAGGCATGTCTCATCTAATCAGAGAAGCCCTTCTAGCAAACTCACAAGAAGACATCCAGTCGGAGCGGGAATACCTCCAATAAGAAGAGGTCTTAAATAAGGGCTCGAAGAACGCCGGAGAGCGGGAAAGCGAGAAGGGCGCGGGTGGAGACAGGCCCTGGGCGTCAGGGACAGGCAGCAGGTATTGTTCCGGCTTAGAGACCTTACGTGGCTGCAAGGGCTGTTTTAAAGGTGTCACAGGGCTTGCCCAGGGTATAAAAGAAACTGGAATTCTTTCCTTCTCCTTGCACGTTGCAGCAGATGTTCCCCCACATCCTGCCCACACCTGCCACTGCCCCGCCGCTCAGACCCCGCTCCCCCCGCCAGGCACAGCGCCGACCTCAGTGTCGGCCGGCTGGGTTTGGCTTTAGAGTGGGGCATTGAAGAGTCAAAAGCCGCAGAAGGAAAGAGAGAGAAAGCACGAGAGGGGCAGGAGAAGGAGGGAGGGCATCTCCTTCCAACGCTGTGTCCTTCAAGTCAGCGGTTCTCAGGGGTGGCCCCGGACCAGCAGCCCCAGCTGCACCTGAAAACGTGTTAAAAGTAAATTTTTAGGTCTGCCCCAGGCGTAGTAGTTCTGAAACTCTGGGTTGGGACCCAGCAGAAAGTACGAGAACCCTTTCTCCAACACTCAGCGTTTCCCCAGGTAATGAATGCTGTCTTCGGCTCTCCAGTAATAGTTTCCTTGTTACATACTGAATCCGCCCGTGTGTCTGAGCTGTCCGCCACACTGTTTCTAGTCCTTCCTGCCTTTGATCTGAATAACGTAAACATTTACACTCTAACTCTGCCACTGCAGATAAAGCCTGCGTTGAGCTCACTATCTTTACAATACTTTTATTACTCCCATTTTAAAGATGCCATAGACTGAGGCCTGGATAGGTGGTTCATCTGGGCAGCAGCCACTAACTCAGAGCACTTTGCATAAGTGATCAGAATTTCTTGTAACGTTGACTGAGGATGACAGTTCTTACAGGAGAAAAATACCTAGCCAATAAAAATCTTAAAAGGAGAAACAAATGTTAACAGAAGAAAATATTTCTAACAAATATGATAAGAATAAAACTGACGCTTGGCGAGTGTTACTGAATGAAAATATTAGCCGGATAAAAATGCTAACTATAGACACAAATATTAACAGCTGAACATAGCTGATAATGCATAGCAAATAATATTGACTGAAAGAAAATATATTAACTGCAGGAGAAAGGAAGGAAACAGAGTGGTTTATAACACACGTACCTAGAGAGGAGGATGCTTCCCATGATACTGGATTGTTGTAGCATTCATAGCTCCAGCGTCAAAACGCCTCAACCTGACTTGGCAGCTTTTGTATTCGGTGCTCTTGCAAGAAGCCTTTGCTTTCAGCCACCAACAGCACGTATTCATTTATACAAGGATTATTCCCCGCGCTACCCTGGATGGTTTGCGAAATCGCTCTCCTATAGCTCACACACCTGGCGTCACACACATGCCTGACACACGTTCTTACCTTGTGCGGAATCGGAGGGACAGGAACGCAGACACAGAGTGGTTGGTGTCCTTTCCAGGGAAAGCTAAATTGAAAGGAGACCCCCACGTTCAGTAAGCAGCTTTCTTGATTACTGTGTTCAAAGGAAACTTAAAAAGGAAATAAGTCAGTTGCCAGGCCTAGTCTGTAAGAGGTAATTGCTTTGACACCTTAGCTTAATTACACTAAGGAAATGAGGAGCTTTGAGCTGCCTTCTACGTGTCTAGACAAATTGACTCTGCAGTGTACTGTGGGAAGTGTCAACTGATAGGAGTGAGTTGGATTTTTTTTTTTGCTTTTTGTTCTCATTTTTATTTATTTATTTATGTATTTTTTGCAACAAGACTGAGATTACGCATGTCAATTGTAGGCATAGTCTTTCTTCCAAGTATTGCATTTGTTTTACCAATCTGATTTCCAAGCTCTCTCTGGGCCTTACCATGTCTTTAAAGTTTCAAATAGGTGAAAAATAAATCATAAAATGAAATCATAGCTGTTCATCTTACCCGGGAGCCAGTCCCTATACCAGCCCTTGCCAAGCATGTGCCTGGCACGTAGTAGGCAGACCATGTATATTTCCGGAATAAATGAATGAAATATGTTTCTACAGCTGGGTATCTTTCACTGCCTTTCATGGTTACCCTCAACTTGTCAAAACACTCTCGCAAGTGACTTTCACAGTTCAGTGTACCAGACCGTAAACTGTGGACATACGGCGAGACTCATTCCATGGACTGTTGGATTAATGAGTGTTTTCTGCACCCACCACCTTATTTTGCAACAGGGTCTGAAGGGGTTAATGTCTGCAGAGAGCTTGGCTGTGGAGGCCAAAGACAGCTAATGCTGTGTGAATAGCAGAGTAAATAATTACTGCTTTGCCTTTATGAGACAGCTTTCAGACAGGAGGGGCAGGAGGCCTCCTTGCAGTCTGTGAGGGCTGAGGAACCGGGCCCCAGGGCAGATGGCCTTGCCTCTGGGCGCACAAGCTGGGCACACCTCCCAGAGCACCTGGAGCCGGGTGGGGAGAGGGTCCCCGTGGAAGGACCTGGATGGGAAGCTGCGGAAGCTAAATTCTGTTAACTGCTCATGAAGTTACCCCTCCCACGTCTCTCAAATACAGCTACGCAAGGGACAGGACTCGGGTGGCGCGGTTTTTATCTTCAGAGATTTTAGGACTTTTTGACTAGCTTTATTGAGATATAATTAACAAATAAAAATTGTATATATTCAAGGTATATAACATGATTTAATACACATACACATTGTGAAATGATTACCACAATCAAAGTAATTAACACATCCGTAATCAGAATGAGTTACTATTTTGTACGTGTGGGGGAAGTGAGGACACTTGGAATCTACTCTCTTCACAAATCTCAAGTAAACAAGGCAGAATTGTTAACTATAACCCCCATGCTTAGGTTAGAGCCCCAGAACTTACTCATCTTATAATTAAAAGTTACTACTAGAAGTTCATGCTTTTGGTTATAATTTTAGTTTATACTTTCAGTTATACAACTTCGACCAACATCTGCCTATTCCCCGCCTCCGCCCCCAGCAGCCATGGTTCTACTCTCTGCATCTGTGAGTGCAATGATTTTTCTTTTTAGATTCCACATGTAAGTGAGATACTTACTGTATAGTACTTATTTTTCTGTGTCTCGTTTCACTTAGTATAATGTCCTCCAAATTCATCCATGTAGTAGCAAATAGCAGAATCTCCTTCTTTTTTAAGGATGAATAATATTCCACTGTGTGTGTAATATCTCATATATACACCACATATATATCATGTATACACACCACATATAGATCTCACATATATAGACCACAAGTTCCTCATGCATTTATCCATCAATGGATAGTTAGATTGTTTCCGTATTTCGCTTATTGTGAATAATACTTCAGTGATCTTTATAAGATCTTTATAATCACATTGGGGGGTGCAGATTTATCTTCAAGATACTGAGTTCATTTCCTTTGGATATATATGCAGAAGTTGGGATTATTGGATTATACAGTAGTTTTATTATTATTTTTTTAGGAACTCCCATACTGTTTTTCACAGTGGCTGTACTAAGTTACATTCCCACTAACAGTGTACAATTACCCCTTTTCCCCACGTCCTTGTCAGTGCTTGTTATGTCTTGTCTTTTGATAAGACTCATTTTGACAGATGTGAGGTGAAATCTCATTGTGGTTTCGGCTCGTGTTGCCCTGATGATTGGCGACGTTGAGAACCTTCTCATATATCTGTTGAGGCATCACACTTCTTGACTTCAAACTATGTTACAAAGATATAGTCATCAAAACAACATGGTGCTGGCGTTAAAGCAGATACATAGACCAATGGAACAGAATAGAGAGCCCAGAGGTAAGCTCACACATATATGGCGTCTCGTCTTTGACAAGGAAGCCCAGGAGACGCAATGGGGACAGGCAGTCTCTTCAGTAAACAGTACTGGGAAAACTGGGTATCCTTATGCAAAGCAATGAAAATGGACCCTTATGTTATACCACATACAAAAATTAAATGGATTAAATTCTTGAACGTAAGACCTGAACTTGCAAAACTCCCAGAAGAAAGCACAGGGAGAAGCTCCTCGACACTCGTCTTGGCAATGAGTTTTTGGTGCGACACCAAAAGCACAAACAGACAGACAGGACCACATCGGACTAAAATCCTCACACAGCAAACAGCCCAGAAAATGAAAGGTTAACCTGTAGAATGGGAGAAAATATTTTCAAATCATGTATCTGATAAGGCGTTAAACATCCAAAATATATAAGAAACTTCTACACTTTGGTAACAAAACAAACAAACAAACAAAAAACCCTACACACTCGATTAAAAAATTGGCAAAGGATGTGGGTAGACAATGTTTTTCAAAGAAGATATACAAATGGTTTTAGGATCATGACTTTACCTTTTCCTGGGGCGAGGAGACTGTCCATGGCAGGAGCACAGGGAGATGCAGAGAACGCACCGCACTCGCCACCTGCCCCGCAGCCTCCCACCCTCGTCTCTGCTTCTCCCAAAGAGGCTGCGCTCCACCCCTTTTGCTCAAATAGCCTCACAGACTGGAGCTGCAGCTGGGGTTGGGGTGTCTTGGTGAGGGAGCACTGGCTCTGGGAGTCAAGCCGCCCACTTACTGTGGGACTCCCATGGGAGGTTTCCCTTCTCGAGGCCTAGACCGCGCAACGGAGGGCAAGGGTAGCTGCCTCTCTGACCCGGAGCTGCTGCGAAGATGAAATGAAGTCATAACTGACAAAGCCCTTTGAAAGGTGTGAACAGTGAATCAATGCAACATGCAGCTTCCAGCAGCTGTGCCTCTGTCTTCGGGTCGTTCTGACAAGGACTGCAGAGGCAGGACAGCGTCTGCTTGGGGCCGGCAGGGGAGCCCCTGTGACAGGGCAAAGGTCAGACAGGCGTCCCACGGAAGAGGCAGGACACACGGGAGCTGAAGCGTGGAGGGCGGTGTCAGGATCTGGGGAGACAGAAAAGGCCTGTGAGGTCAAACGGGCCAGCCTCACGGTTGGTTGTACCAGTGGTGACCGTCTGCACCAAATCTGAGCCAATGTCCCCAAGCTGGGCTCCAAGGAAGGTCACGCAGTGTGACAGAAACAACTTGGAGCTTAATGCTCGAGTCCGATTTCTCCTGATCGTGGTATTTTGTGTGTGAATGACCTCGGCAAGGGCCACTGGACTCTTCTGAGACCAGTTTCCTCGTCCATGGAAGGAGGCGATTTGGGAGCCAGACTGATGGGTTGTGGGACGGGACAGACACAGCAGTTTCAGAAACCCCTGTACATTCGAGGATCTCAGTGCCAGTGGGCTCAGCCGTGATCCACCTACTCACTTGTCCGTCCCCTCATCGATTCGGAGCATCTCAGTCTTGGGTTGGTGCCTTTACCCAGGACTCGTTACCAGGTAAGGACTTTTTCGGTGGTAGAAAGAGCTGGCCCGTGAACGTCATCACCAGCATCAGTTATGAGAAGTGCGGACACATTGCTGCACCTGTCTGTACATCAAAGTATTCCTCATTGCCCCCAGAGTGCAGGGAGGCTGGGGTTCCTCTCCGGGCTCAGAAGCCTCCCTCTTCCGCTGCCTGGGTGTGGGAGGCTCCACTAAGCCAGGGACACCAAGAAGAGGAAAAAATCCCAATACGCTTGTTGCCTTTTCCTCCGTGAAAACGCTCCAGAGGTACCGTGTAATCGGAGCGGGTCTGTGACCGTCAGCGTGTCTCTGCTCTGCCACGTCCCAGCAGTAACACGACATTAGGAGCAATTAGAGCTCGTTCTAGGTTGTTTGTAAGATGATTATTATAGCCATTGCAGGGACATTTCAAAACGGCGGCGTTAAGGATGACGACGTGTTCCGCATCTCCGAAGGCTGCTAGCGGGGTGGAGCGGAGGGGAGCCGGAGCGGGGAGCGGAGTCTGCCTGGGCCTGGTGCTCTTGGGGAGCACCCGGGTGAGGACGGCAAGTTTTCTTCGCTTTGCGGAGGGGCGAGCTCAGCCGCCAGATCCTGCGGCTTCCCGGCCCGTCAAAAAGCCCCTGGTGTCGGTCACCGGCGTCTGAACAGCGGAGAGCTGCGGCCGCGGTCCCTCTGCTCCAGCGAGCGCCACCCAGAGACACTGGACCGAACTGGATCTGGAGAACCTTCTGGCCCAGTCTTGCGCGGCTGCACTGGACCCGCCGTGTTCCGGGGAAGCAGAGCAGGCCGGCGAGCTGGGGGTCCAGACCCGTCCGCCGCCGCTGCTCCGACCCGGGTGCGCACCATCCTCGCTTGGGTCAGGGAAGCGTTTGTCCGCCGCGCCAGGAGTGTTCCCTGCGCCTGGGCTGCAGCAGCAGGTGACGACGACACCGAGGACACCGACACCGACGCTGTAAGGGGCGGTGCAGTAGGGTGGTGGAGGTGGTGGAGGTGGCGGAGGTGGCGGAGGTGGCGGAGGTGGCGGAGGTGGCGGAGGTGGCGGAGGTGGCGGAGGTGGCGGAGGTGGTGGAGGTGGTGGTGTTGGGCAGAAATAGAACAGAAAAGGAAGCGCAGCACCAGAAGCGGAGCTACTAAGGCGCTCACAGCTCTGCCCAAGTTTATTTCCTCCCCAGGAGGAAATAAAGTTTACTTCCTTCCCTTTTTAAGGACAGCCCTGCTCGGCTGTCAACCCTGATGTTGGCAGTGAAGCTGTCGCCCCTTAGCGCGGCCGGTGCATGCCACGTGCAGCCTGTCCTGCGCACCTCAGGCCTGGCCCTGACATTCGTGGGGGAAGCTCACATTTCCCGAGCTTTGCTAAGGGACAGACCTCATGCACCTCTCTGCTTGTGTCTTGTCCTTCAGATTTCATGACTAATCTGTGATGTGTCAGGTGAGGAACAGAGGTGGTCTTCCCTGAAGTCACACGGTAG
>CAUYSK010034269.1:0-76703 GCA_963575035.1 Avahi laniger
TGCAGCAAGAACAGTGAATGGTCATATAGGCTCTTTTAAGTTCGCTTTGCTGGAACTTCTTCATACGGAATCTCAAATTAGACATTTAAAAGCCTCATGAGGTTAGAAAGCCACGCTAAGGATTCACTATCACACTGTGCCTATAATAATAATACCTGTATCAATCACGTGAATTTCTCTCTTCTTGGATTCTCAAAATATTTTGAGATTCCTGGGCCTATCAGAAAGTGACATTCTTTACTTACCGCAAGGGTCAGGAAGACAAAGCACCAGGCTGGTCTTTCCAAGAAGCTTTTTCTTGGGTCTGCAAAGTCAACCTCAATTCGTCCAAGCAGTCTGGTCATATCTAAAAATATACCATTCCAGTCAAAGCCTTGGTAAAATTACCAGTGTCTCCAATGTGTCCCATTACAAAGGAAAACATGTTCTTATTGAATTTATGTAAATAACTATATTACCATAAAATAAGAATACTCACAAATAGTTTCCAAATTTTGGAGAAATCAGGTAGAGAGAAAGGTAAATGTTTCAATTTTGCTCACAAAAGTATACTTTACCCAATTGCTGTAAACTGTAAATAGCTCAGAAGAAAAAAAATGTTCTTGACTCTGAAAAAATATGTATAAAAAGAATCAGCAATATTGCAAATAAAAAGTTAAAAAAAATCATTTCAATCCTCTATCAGTCAAGTGCCATGTAATTAATTCTTATTCTGCTTGATGTTGGGTCAACAGTCTGCATGAACCCATCAGTTTTGTATTAGAGTTCCGGAAGTTTTTAACTCAGTCCAATGGTATGATCTCCAAAGTTATCAGAAACTTGTATTCGAGAGTACTTATTATGGTCCTTTCTGTGAATATCCTTGAAGACACAACACTTTAGAATATGCCAAAAGCTTTTAGAAAAAAAAGCATCAGCATAAAGCAACTTACTGAATATACCAAGGCATATCAGATTTTTAAGAATCTCACACAATTTTAGACATATATTAATAACATATCTATACAAATACAACTCAGAGAAAATTAAACACCATTTATTTCTTTCTTTCTTTCTTTTTTTTTTTTTTTGAGACAGAGCCTTGCTTTGTTACCCTGGGTAGAGTGCAATCACCGTAGCTCACTCTGCAGCCTCAAACTCCTGAGCTCAAGCAATCCTCCTGCCTCAGCCTCCCAAGTAGCTGGGAATACAGACATGGGCCACAATGACCCGATAATATTTCTATTTTTAGTAGAGATGGTGTCTCCCTCTTGCTCAGGCTGGTCTGGAACTCCTGAGCTCAAGCAATCCTCCCACCTTGGTCTCCCAGAGTGCTAGGATTACAGGCGTGAGCGACTGCACCGGGCCAAACACCATTTCTTATTTGGCAGTGCTTCCTGTATGATTTTAACATACCGAGTAAGCCTAATATGTCTCTCTTGGACTTCCAGGGGTTCCTATCTGTGATGTCCAAATTAATTCAGGTCAAAAAGACCTAATTTTAGAATTTGAAATTTAATTTTGGGAAGTATGTCCAACATTAATAGTTTAAAACATTTGGTATTAAAATAAGAAAGGTTTAAAACACATGATCAAAATAGGATTACGGGTCACTGTAAAATAATAGCCATTCATTTAGCCAAAATGATGAAGATTTCAAAAAGCAAAGATTTTTACTGTTTGATAGAAAGGAGACTCGGTTCTCAAGCAAGAGACCTACTGCAGAGAACATGCGGCAAATGCTCTTCCCAACCCTTTTTTCTTTTGCACTTTACTCAAAAGGCAACCTAATCTTTTACTATCTCTTATTAATACTACATGAAATTCTTGTTCAAAGGAGAAAATCACATTTTACTTTTATATTAGTATATTATCAATACTAAAGTTAATTTTAATGAAACCTTATAAACTAATCCATCCAATCTCTGTTGGCTTTGACCACACAAAATAAGATTTCCATAAACCTTTTTATAGCCTCTTAAAATTTTTTATTAAAGAGCAGATCAATGCTCTCAGAAAACCCTGTTGTTCCAAAACAGGGGCCCAGACCCTGGCCTTGCAGCAGTATGCTTTTGATATTAATGATCAATTTTTTAGAAAAACTTATAAATAATTCTCTTCTAATTTTAGCCAACTTGATCACACACAAAATTCCCTTCACAAGATTAATCTTCCACAAACCTTCTTTCTATAACTTGCTTAAAGCTTCAGTTTTGTCCTATATTTCCTTTTTTATATTGACATTCTACCTTAGGACAAAAATTTCCTTTCCTTTTCCCCTTATCATTTTGATTACATGAAGTTCTTGCTCATGCAAGAGAAAGAAAATTACTCTTTTCAGCTTTCTTTATCAAACATATATCTTCCTTTAATTATATACTCTGTATATAGAATTGTTTCTCTTGTGTCTAGTAATTTTATTTACATATGTTAACTACAATTTTAACTCTTAGTAACCCTAATTTCCAGTGAAAAAAATCTAGGAAGTAATTTTGGACTGTTTTATACTAGTATTTGTAAATGAAAACCATTTCATAATTTTAGAAAGATATTTTCTCAATTTTTTTAATTAATGGATCTATATATTTAACTTTTCTATATCAGATAAATGACTCGTTTTGTGACTACCTATTACTTAATTTAACATAATATGACTTTAAGATTAAGTTACCAAAACAGACTTTTATCCCATTTGCATGCAATTAATTTATTCATTGTTAACAATTATGCTTGAATAGTTCGTTAAACAAAACTAGCCATCATCTCAAGTTATTTCTTTGTCATCATTTTTGCAGCCTGCAAATGTTAGGGAGTCACTGCCTAAGCAAGTACCCTAAAGTTAAACACCTGAGTGTTTTGCTGATCAGAAGACACAGCTGTTTTCATAAAACCAACAGTATTAAATTAGTCTTAGTTACCAAAGATTTACCTAAATCATGTGAGCTAAAAGACCTTTGAGCTAGTTTTTATTTTTCTGATAATTATTTGAGTGCTTATTTTCTTTTTAAGCCACTTTTTTCAAATTGAGCGTGCAAGAAAACTACTTAGGTTGGTGCAAAAGTAATTGCGGTTTTGGACCATGAATTTTAAAATCACTATAACTAGGCTAAAACACATCTTTATTAATCAAAATAGGAACCATTACAATCAACACATTTTTGCCAACGAGAAATAAGTTTGTTTATTCCTGTAGCATAAAAATCTGTGCTTCGGGACTCCATGAACTTTTGGAAAGCATTTTCTGCATCCTGCTGGTTGTGAAAGCATTTTCTCTGCAAAAAGTTGTCGAGATGCTTGAAGAAGTGGTTGTCGGTTGGCAAGAGGTCAGGTGAATATGGTGAATGAGGCATAGCCCAATTCGTTCAGCTTTTGAAGTGTCGGTTGTGTGACTTGCCATGGGGCATTGCCACGGAAAATTGGGCCCTTTCTGTTGAGCAGTGCCGGCTGCGGGCATTGAAGTTTTCGGTGCATCTCATGGATTTGCTGAGCATACTTCTCAGATAGAATGGTCTCGTTGGGATTCGGAAAGCTGTAGTGGATCAGACTGAGGCAGAACACAAAACAGTGACCGTGACCTTTTTTTGGTGGAAGTTTGGCTTTGGGAAGTGCTTTGGAGTTTTCTCTCTGTCCGACCACTGAGCTGGTCATCACCAGTTGTCACATACAATCCACTTTTTGTCGCATGTCACAATCCAATCAAGAAATGGTTCCTTGTTGCGTACAATAGAGAAGACAACACTTCAAAATGTCAATTTTTTTTATTTTTGGTCAGCTCACAAGGCATCCACTTATCAAGTTTTTTCACCTTTCCAATTTGCTTCAAATGCCAAACGAACATAGGATGGTCGATGTTGAGTTCTTCGGCAACTTCTCATGGAGTTGCAAGAGGATCAGCTTCGATGACTGCTCTCAATTGGTGGTTGTCAACTTCCCATGGCTGGCCACTGCGCTCCTCATCTTCGAGGCTCTTGTCTCCTTTGCAAAACTTCCTGAACCACCACTGCACTGTATGTTTGTCAGCAGCTCCTGCGCCAAATGCATTGTTAATGTTGCGAGTTGTCTCTGCTGCTTTACTACCCATTTTGAACTCGAATAAGAAAATTGCTCAAATTTTCTTTTTGTATAACATCTTTTCCATAGTCTAAAATATATATGAAATAAACAGCAAGTAATAAGTCATTAGCAAAAAAACATAAAGCAAGAAATGCGCATTAAAATGACGTATAACATAACCACATTTATTTAAGAATGTATTCCAACATCAAAGGCAAATTTCAACAATGCTAACACCACAATTACTTTTGCACCAACCCAATAGTTTAGGCATTTCAAAGATATCCCATTTCGGCCATTGTAATTTGAAGTCTTCATGAGTTATACGAGACCATTTTTCTAAATATTTGCATAAAGAGGTGCTGTGAGTATTAAACATAAATCCAGCTGGTGTTCCTAATGGTGGATCTCTTGTTATGGAGGAAGATTTGGTTACAGAAGCATGACTACCCGTAATTTAGACTTTTTTTTTTTTTTTAATCCCAGGGGACAGTAGGGACAGACTTCCTTTTGAATGACCACAAAGACCTAGGGGGAGGAACTCAAGAAGAAAGTTTAGATTTGTCAATTGAACCAAGCTTCAGAATGTGGCCAGTTTTAAACATTACAAATACTTTGCTTAAGCCACACAGATTCACTTTCTCTTTTCAGAAAGAAACTGTTTTTGCCCTGACCAAAATTTCAAAGGAGAGTAAAGCTTACAAATGCTAATGAGAAAGACAAACGAAACCCTAATCTCAGAGAAAAGTGGAGATCACAGATCTGCAGTCAGCAGAATCTCTAAAGAATAACAAACAAAACTCCTACCTTACACTAGAACGTCAGTTCCCACCCTGTAGAGCAGGAATGCACGTAGCTCCCGCTCCCGTAAAATCTGAATCCTCAACCAAGTCCAGGGGAATTCCAACGCAAGGGGTCTCACCAGAGATTGACTCCAGTGAGGTCAAATGAATAAGTCATTCATGCTGGTACCAGGCTGTGGCTGTGGCCACAGTGACAGGAGTCACTGGAGGTCCACTTTGGGTCCCATTTGGTGCATCAAAATGTCAACCTTAGATAACAAGATTCAGAAAATATGATTAAATATAGAGGTTATTTGAGTTCAAAGCTTGAGGATGGCCATCCATGAGCACAGATCCAAGTTGCCCTGCATATACATTCCCATATAGCAGCAGTTACAAGTGAGATTGTAAAGAAAAAAAGAAAAGGCAGTTTCTAAATTGTTAGGCACATAAACTATTGATTATACATTGTTCTTTTTATCATAAATTCAAGGAACATGGAGATAATGGGTGAGGCAGCTAGTCAGGAAGAAAACGACTTTACACGATTGCCCCCAGGCCTGGGTTCAGTGGGTGGGGCATGATCCATACTCCGGTGTCTCTGGGCCTGATAGATTTTGCATACCACGCACAGCTCAGATTGTTCTGAGCTATTTTCCCTGTCTCATTAGCACTCAAAACTTGCCCTTTGGAAAACTGATTCTGCTATTTGTATTTTCTATTCTTATTTTCTATCTTCTAAACAGTAGTTATATTTGAAAATACCAGCCTGTCTTTGGCAGTGCTAAGAGAACCAAAGAAAGGATTTAATTTCAGCCTGAGCTGGAGTTGAAAGAGAAAACTGTCCCCCACCTCTAAGGGGCTGGTCCCCAAAGGCATGGGAGACCCCAGGGAGAAGAGTTTTGGCTCCTGGAGAGGCCGTGGGAGATGGAGGAAGGAAGTCAGATTCTTAATTCCCCTGATTTCCTGCGGAGGAGTTCAGGAAATGCCACCCCAAAATATGCCACTTTGGTATGCTGATTACTTCAAACTGAGAGCACTTGGGGACAGCAAACGCAGGGAGGGCTTTCTCTCAACTTCCCTCATCTGCTTAAGGATGAATCCTCAAAAAAGAAGTCGATTGTCATAAACCCCCGCCCTAGAATGTCATCAGCCAGGGGAGATTCGCTCCTATCGCAGTAGGGAACGCTGAGGGTCGGCACTTGCCCAGGCAGACTTCGTCACAGGCTGTCACCTATTCTTCTGAGGGCCCAAAATCATTTACTCTCCCCTAAGTTGCCTGCGCCCTGCCTCCCCTCTCCCCTACGAAGAGGGTATCTAAGCTTCTAGATCTCACTGGGTTTGGGCAGACTCGCTTTTGTTTCATGCGGTGTCTGTGTGCACATAATAAGTGTGGACACTTTTCTCCTATAATCCGACTACTGTCAGCTTATTTCATAGACTCGGTTATCGAACCCTCAGTGGGCAGAGGGAAAGTCTTCCCTCCATGACACCTGAGTGGTTCAGCTGTTGTTCCCTTCCCACATGGGGTATCCACAAGAGCCTCTCCTCGCCCTTTACTTATTTGTCTTTTTTATTTTTTAGAGACAGGGTCTTGCTATGTTGCCCAGGCTGGAGTGGAGTGGCTCTTCACAGGCACGATCATGGCTCACTGCAGCCTTGAACTCCTGGACTCAAGGGATCCTCTCGCCTCAGCCTCCCAAGTAGCTAGGACTACAGGTGCAAGCCACCATGCGTGGCTCTCTCCTTGCCCTTTCAGTGTCTCTCTTGTCACCTGAGTTAGCCTGAGAGGCTTTCTTTCTGTTCTTTGCAAGTCAGCATCCCTGACTAGAAGAATGTCTTAGCCCAAAAATGTGATTCTAAGAGTGAGAATCCTTTTGGGCAGAGAGGGGAAAACAAAACACCCTCAGAAGCTCGGGATGCTTTTGGTCTTCTTCAGACACGTCACTTCTTTGTTCATTCTGCAAATATCTATTAAATGCTTACTGTGTGCAAGGCACTGGGGATAAAAATAAATAAATAAAGATACCGCCCCAGCCTGAGGAGCTCCCAGCTGATGGGGAGGCAGATGGGTAAATGCAGTGGGTGAGCACTCCAGGGGATGCCAGCAAGGGCCCCAGTTCTGGAATTCCCTCCTCCAAGGCATTGGCTAGGCCCTGTTAAAATTATCTCCACCAATTAAAGGCATCATTAGAGACAATGCTGCCCGTCTTCCTCTCTATTTTTAATTACAGGGCCTGGCCTAAATTGTCAAACCATTTATAATTACAGCAAGCTCCTGAGCAGAAGGCCTGGGAGGGTGGGAAGAAGACAGAGGGTAGGGGACAGGGGCTCTCCCTCCAGCCCTCCCCAGGCCTCTCTGGCCTGGTCCAGGCTCATCTGCGTCTGGACAGCTATGACAGGCCACTGCCCCACTAATGGACGGGGTGTCTCGGGAAGCACTCACTGTCCCTCCCTAGCCTCTCCACTCACACCCCGATTATAGTCATTAGGGAGTCACTGTGAGTGACGGAAAGACGGGCAGGTGGTGCATTGGCAGACTGGGAGGCAGGAAGCGGCTGCAGGGTGCGGGTGCGAGATGCGGGGTGCTGGGTGCAGGGTGAGGGTGCAGGGTGCGGCAGGACTGGCTCAGGCTGGGGGCCTAGCTGGGAGAAAGCACAGGGGCTGAGCTTCTCTCCTGCCTGCTCCCTCCAGGCCTCCAGTGAAACACCCATGGCTGGCACAGCAAGAGCTGTGGGAGGGCAGTGGTGAGAGGCTCCAGACAAAGGAGGTGCCCCTTGGTCTGCCCTGCAGGCCCCAGCCCACTTCACTGCACCCTGCGACCACAGGCATGCACCTGCGGCAGGGCCAGCTCCCGGCACATCTTCCTATGGGGTGGCTGGCTATAGCCTCTACAGCAGAGGCTAAAGAGAACCTTCGTCCTTACTGGGCAGAGGCCAGATACGGGGCAGCCTGTAAACTTGACTTGGTGGGAACAAGACTTGGGCTCCCGGGCTCCCACCTCCGGCCTCTGCTCAGACCCAGAGGGACAGGGCTCCACATGGTTAGGAAAGCCCCACATAGCAGAGAGGGTGATCCAGTCCCCCCATCTCCCTGGGCCATAGGTAGGGAGGGTAAGGAGGCCACCAAACAGGCTGTGGACTGCCCGTGGCCTCTTTACCCCGTGCCACCTCTTTCTGGCCAGGACCAGGGCTCCAAGCGCCCCCACCCTTCCCCTGTCACTTCCAAAGTGGAGACTAAATTGGCTGTTCAGTCCCACCCCAGGCTGCAGGGGCCAATGACAAAGTTATGCTCGACCTCCTGAAAACTGTGACTGGTGGTTAAGAAACCCCCCCATTCTTTTGTGTTCCAGGAAAAGGCTCGCTGCCAAGGACCCCTCCCTTCCCCATGTGGCTGAGCTAAGACTCCATGTCTACCTATGACAAGGCCAGATAGACCCTCCTAAGTCCCTTTCTTTGTCTCATAAATGGTTAGCCCAGCCACCAGCCAATCTGGACAAAATGCCCGCTAAGTTGACCTGGCCACACGTTAGTCAGGCTTCTCTGCCCTGACCCTTGACCCACCCTCAGCCCAGGCCAGCACGGGCACTCGGAATAACCCTCCTCTGCACCCCTCCCGGGATGCGGGGAAACCTTCCCTCATCAACTGTCCGGTCAGGCCACCTGCTCGCCCCACTCCCCAGGCCAGGCTCCCTCAAGCCTTATTTGTTTAAAAAGATAATAATAATGGCATCCCTATTTTTTTTTAAAAAACAAAAAAAAGCCCTTCTCTCTGACCTTTGAGACGCTTGCGTTCTCCCGATTGCAACAGTCCCTCTCCTCCTATTGCAACGGTCTTTTCAGATAGTTTCTCCTCCCCTAAGACCTGAACTGCTCTTTATTTGACATCAGCCCAGGAGCAAGCACCCTTCCCCCTTGAAATCACCTCAGTGACCTCCGTCTGGTGCCTCAGGTGACTTATGAGCTCTGGAGGTAACTGGGTTCCCAGTTAGGTTAACAAGCCCCCCTCACTAACTTCCAGACTCTCCCTGGCAAGGCCTTACTGATTAGGAAGAAAAACAAGCCTGCCTTTCTGGACCGTTAAAGCTGTGCCAACCGCTGTGCTGAGCACTTCACGGGCATTTTCTCAACCCTTGCAAGCTGGGCACTGTTCTTGCTCCCGTTTCTCAGATCTGCAAATTCACTGTGCTCAGCCACAGGATGGCAGCTCCGCAGATATACCCCATGGGCCTTAAAATAAGATTTCCTCCTTGCTGCACAGATTCTGTGTGAGCATTAAATAGTTAATAGCCACACAAGTGCTTAGCAGTGTCCGGCACATAGCTGGTGCCAGGCAAGCACTAGCCGTTGTATTACCATTAATAATATGACTATGACGATGACACGGGCCATTACTAGGGCAGTACTACTACCATGATGATAATGGTGTGGGCCACTATGTGGAAAAGGTTCAGCAGTGCTAGGTTAAGTAACTTGTCCAAAGTCACACAACTATTACACAATGTGGCCACTTCTAAAGTGCAATGTAATTCATTGTGTATTATCTCACTGTTTACTTACTACGCTCCCTGCTTATTGGCTCCCCTGCTGGACTGGGAGCTGCAGAGGGCAGGGATCTCCATCTTGCTCACTGCTATAATTCTCAATGCCTGGAGAGGTCCTGGAACCTGGAGGAGACTGAATAAATGTGTCCAAAGAATGAACGAATAAAAGAATTCCAATGCCTGTGCTCCTAATCATTGTGCTCTATCTAAGGCAGCCTTCTGGTCCTAGACCTGCAGCCTCCTTTTAAAGTCAGCCCAAAAAATTCCTGATGGGGGAGATGAAAAAAAGCCTAGTGTCCTTGGTCCCATTAATACTAATCCCTGTACTTAGATGTGGAACTTGTGGGTTTCCGGAAAACTTTCACCGGTATCACCTGGTTTGAACCACTGAGGTTCTGTTATCTCCATTTAACAGAAGCAGAAACTGGGGTGCAGAGCGGGAACACGACCTGCCGGCCCGCCCCTCCCCTGCGGACACCCCACCCCCAGCCCCCTGCCCAGCGTACGCACAGTCCTCGCCAGGAAGCGAGCCCAGCCCAACACAGAGCAAGTGAGAGTCCCGATTGCCTTTCTGCTCTGCTAATTATCCCTTCAACTCGCGCGATCTGCCGGTTTATTTTTATCCATCTCTCCGTAATGGTATCGGGGCTGTTACTCAGGGAGGCTCCCGGCGCCGAGCTGCTCCCCAATTTACAATTGCAATTATGATCTCCGGCAGAAACACATGCAGCTGGCGTCAATTTTAAGCAATATTTTGATCATAATAATTAAAAAAGTAACTTATGGCGTGCACGCATTAGATAAATTAATGTTATTCCAAGGCACTGCTAAAAGGCATGCAAGGGAGAGAAGAGTGAAAAAGGAGACGGTGCCCCGGATCTCTTAGGGGCTTGGGAGTCTTGTCTTCAGCACGACTCCCTCGCTGGGCGCACAAATTAACTTAGGCACTGAGCTTAGTTATCTGCGTGTCCTTCAAGTTGAATGCTGCCTGTCCCGCCCCTCCCCCATCCCGACGCACACGTAAAATTGATGGTTATTAAGGTATTTGAGTATAAACAAGCACATTATCTTGTCACTGCTCCCCAGGCCAAGACATGCAGCTGAAAGGATGGATGTTCGCATCGCTCTCGAACTTGTTATTTCAGACCCAAACACCAGCGGGACCTGAGGAGCTGGGGGCCTACAGGGAAATGGCAAGGACTTCTGATGTCCTTCCTCCCCAGCACACACAGAGCACACTTGCACACACACAGACACACACATGTATGTGTACAGAGCTGCACCATGAACTCATTTACACCCAGGCGCGCGCGCGCACACACACACACACCCCAAATTGACCCATCCAGACACAGGAGTCATAACCATGTGCACACCTCACACTCCCATCCCGAGACAATATCATACAATGTACACACGTGTTTATATACATCTGTCCTCTTACACAGGACTCATAATCACAAAACATACATCCCACACTTCCATTCACATACAAACTCATAGATATGTGCACACTTACATACGTATGCACACATACACGTCTATACACAGGCACTCCGTACACAAACTTACCTGCCTCCAGAAACACAGTCTGTCACCGTCGACATCCTCACACCTCATCCACATGCAAACTCACACACCTGCACATGCACACAGACACTGGCTGATAGGCACACACACATCTGCTCACAGATACACAACTCAGAACCACAAATGAAGACCCACACACACAGCCACATGGTGAAATTCACAAACATGTGTGCACAACACACATTGCTACGCGCTCTCTCACACACTCTCCTCTCTCTGCACAGGCAGGGCACCCGCCTCCGAGCGGCATCAGCAGCTTTTTAACTTTTAAGGGGCCCTCAAGCTGGAAGGCTGCTCCCCACACCCATGCTGTTTGTGTGTGCAGACACACAAACTTTCATACAAGGGCTTTCTCCCTTCTGAAACCCACCCAGGTTCCAAGTCTAAGTCCCCTGATCTGGGGGTGTCCCTGGCAGTCCCATTCCTGCCCTTACTGGGGTGAGCACGAAAATGGCTGGGGGTGGGGGGGAGGGGGAAGTTTCATTGTGTTTTAGCAATGGTTTACTTTTTTTTATGATGAGCATCACTACTTTTGGTGAACAGTTTAAAAAAACTATCTTTTTAATATCAAAAAGATGTTTTAATAATAATAAAAAAGAAAAGTACTGCTCCCGTCTCCTTCCCCTTGGCTGGTAGGCCCCAGGCCTGCAACACAGCAGAGCTGAGATTCCAGGTCTCTGAGTCAGATGTTTAGATTCAAATCCTGGCCCCACCACTCACTGATGATTGACTTTGGAAAGTGCTTAATTTCAGTTTCCTCATTTGTACCCCACCTATGTCACAGAGTTGTCATCGGGACCGGATGAGATGACTAGCTGAGCACAAAACTTGGCATGGGGCATGCAATCGCTCAGTACATCTCATTTGCAGCTGTTTTTGGTGCTAACGTCATCTTGGACCCTGCGCTTCCTCCCCATCTGTACCAACCGCTTCCTTCTCTTGTCACCTCATCTGACTTCTCTTCCCCTGCCTGCCCTGCCCTCTGCCTGGGGGTGCTCGGTCCTGCACCCTCTGCTCTCGTCCCCCTACACACCTCCTTCAGGGGCAACACCCACTCCCATAACCCACCAGAGTGGTGTGGGCAAAGAGTGAGAGTTCCGATCATGTGCCCATGGGGTAAGTCATTTAACTTCTCAGGAGCCTCCGTTTCCCCTCTCCGCTTCCTCTAAAATGGAGACGATACGCCTGCCCTCCCCTCCCGCAGAGCTGAGTGGGGCTGCGTCTGAGAAAGCATTCTGAGGCTGCGAAGCCCTAGAAACATGTCAGGTGTCACAGTGGGCTTTGTCCCGTCACCTGGGACCTCTCCTCCAGAACAGCGGTTCCTCTGCTCCCCTAACTCCCAATAGGTCCTTTCTACTTGCAGGCCCTCCCTCTGCCCCACATATTTCTGAAACGGCTCCTAGCACCCACCCCCCCACACTCCTGTGTTCCTATTTCTTCCCATGATTCCGTCCTTCTCCCACACTCAAAGTCTCTCCCCTCCAACCATCACCATGTTCTTTTCCTTCAGCTTCAAAACCTTCTTTTATCCTTCCCTTCCTCCCGCCTCCATTGCCACCACCCAAGCCCATCACTGGTTTTCTGGAAAGCCACTGGCTGGTTCCCTGGCTCCAGCTTCTCCCATGGCCCCATCCCACCCGTGGCCAGCAAAGTTCACCTTCTCCGGGCGCACTTTTCATCCAGTGGCCCCAGCACCCCCCCGCCCCCCTCCCAGGGAAAGTCCAGATCCCTCTGCCTGGCTTTCAGTCTCTCCCAGGGGCCACTTCATCTTCCACCTGTGAGCAGACCACAGCTGAGCATTTCACGCAATCAGAGCAAAGGACAAAGCAGACAGGCCTACCTGAGCACCTCCCTGAGCCTTTGCTCTGCCGTCTCCTCCTCCCAAAAGCCCCCCGCTTCCCCTGAGCACTGAACTCCATCTAGACTCAATGCTCAGCTAAAGTGACCCCCGCTTGCAAAGACTTCTCTGGCAGCTCCAGTCCACATGAAATCCCTCTCTCCTCTGGAGTTATTAGGCCTGAGTTTTTTCTTTAAAACATTTTTTTATTATGAAAAATTACCAACATGCAAATATATATAATATAACAAAAAGCATGTACTCAACTTTTTTTTTAGTTCTCCATTTTTATTTTATCAGTGTTATGCATGTACATCATTTAAAGAGTTGCATAATTCTACGGGGTTTGATATTAAAAACAAAACAAAACACATAGCAATTCCCTGCTTTCCCCCCACTCCTACCCCAGGAGAAGGCAACCACTCCTTAGAGGCAACGACTTTCAATGCTTTTAGTTGATTCTTTTGATATTTATCTCCACGTCTCTTTAAAACATGCTTATATTGCTACTTCTTTTTTCCCCATTTTTGGCATTACCTATTGACTTTTCACTACGTAGAATGAAGATTTCCCCCTCCTTCTCTGGAAACTTGTAGAATCTTCTCTTGTTTCCAGTGTTCTGAAATTTCACAACTTTGTGCCTTGGTGTGGGCTATTTTTCTACTATATTGGGCACTTGGAGGGCATTTTCAGTCTGGAAACTCAGATCCTTCAGGCCTGAGACTTTTCTTGAGATAGTTTACAACTTCCTCCCTTCTATTTGTTTTTTCTTTCATTCAGATAGAGGACTTCCTAGACTGCTCTTCTAATTTTCTTACCTTTTCTATTTTCTATCTCTTTGTCTTCTTTGTTCTACTCTCTGGGAGATTTCTTAAACTTTATCCTCTAAAGCTGTGGTCCCCAACCCCTGGGCCTCAGACCGGTACTGGTCCATGGGCTGTTAGGAACCGGGCTGCACATCAAGAGGTGAGTGGTGGGCTAGTGAGGCTTCATCTCTATTTACACAACTCCCCATTGCTCACATCACTGCATAAGCTCAGCCTCTTGTCAGATCAGAGGCGGCATAAGATTCTCATAGGAGCAAGAACCCTACTGTAAACTGCGCATGTGAGGGATCTAGGCTGTGCGCTCCTTATGAAAATCTAATGCCTGGTGATCTGAGGTGGAGCTGAGGCAGAGATGTTAGTGCTGGGGAGTGGCTGCAAATACAGATTATCATTAGCAGAGAGGTTTGACCACACAATAAATGTAATGTGCTTGAATCACCCGGAAACCAACCCCATCCCACCCTGCAGGCCATGGAAAAATGTCTTCCATGAAACCGGTCCCTGGTGCCAAAAATGTTGGGGATTGCTGCTCTAATTAATGCTTCTACTAAATTTTTCATTTCTGCTATCATATTTTTAATTTCCAAGAGCTCTTTTTTTTGTTTCTTTTTTATAGCATCCATTTCTTATTTTGTGCAATTATCTTTGCTTATTTCTCCAAGGATATTAATGATAATTCTTTTGACATTTTCTTCCTTCTGCATAGCACTTATTTCTGCACAATAGCTTTTTGTCTGTTTGTTTTGGTCCCCATTTTTCATGATAGTGACTTTCCTCATAGAAATGGTAATCCTTGATTGTCAACTCCTATTTAAGACTTGGGGACCAAGTTAATCAGAAGCTCTTAGTAGGTGAATGGGACCTGTTGACTTAGAGATCCCTGCAGGGAGATGGGCTGTGTAGTTGGGGATCCTCTGATGTCTGTATCTTGAAGTCTTTTCTCTTGAGCTGGCCAGATTCCCAGACAAAACCCTTCCAATCTCCAACCTAGCAGCATTCCAGGGAGAGGGATGTGGAGATCTCTGCACCCCATATACATAAGCTTGTTTTGAAGGCACCAAAACTCAAAAGCAAATGGAGAAAGAAATATTATTTGAAATTTCCTTATCTGGCTAAGGCATGGATGTACGTGAGTCAGTGGCCACAACCCCACCCCCTCCCAGCCTCCAGGAAGGTGGGCTGATCTTGGGTACCAGGACATTCCAAAAAAAGTCATGTAAAGAAACCTCATCAGAACCTTCCATCTTTTGAGGCTCTAAATCCTCTTTTGTTAACTTGGTATATAAACCTTTACCTCTGGCTATTCAGCGAGGTCCTCGTCACTGAATGCTCATGTATGTTTGTCTTCCCTCCTCTTAGTCTGTCTAATGTCCATTAACTTGCAGGTCTCTGATGACACAAACCTAACTTGGTAGAGGAAAAGTTTTTCCTCCCTACGGTTTCATCTCTCTCCCCTTTTTTATAACAGCATAGTATCTTCATCCTCAATCTGGTATCCCCCAATCCATAGATTCTCTGTTTTTCCATTTCCAAGAACAAGCCTCTATCTTCAGCTGGTGTGGAGAAGGGGCAATTATCCACTGCTATGGTTTGACTATGCCCCTCAAATTCCATGTGCTGCAAACTTAATCCCCAAATTCATATGCCGATTGGATGTGGGGCCCTAGGAAGGTCATTAGGATTAGATAAGGTCATCGTGGTGGGGACCACATGATGGGGCTGGCGGCTTTATAAGAAGAGGAAGCGAGACCTGAGCTGGCATGCTCTTTCTCCATGTGATGCCTTCTGCCAGGTTACGAAGCAGCAGGAAGGCCTTCAACAAATGTCTGCACTGTGCATGTACTTGGACTTCTCAGCCTCCATGACTGTAAGAACAAATTTCTTCTTTTTATAAATTACCCAGCTTCAGATATTCTGTTACAGCAACAGAAAATGAACTAATATATCCACCTACACAGATTTGGGGAGGTGACCCAGTGATCAAACTTCTTGATTTTTGGCTGGATCTCCTTATTTTAGCTCCCTTCTCCACCCTACTTGCAGCAATATGCAGTATCACCAATGCCTGAGACTCTGGAGGGATTTTGGTGAAAATTGGATCCTTAGCTTTCTCCTCTTTTGGATTAGGCTTCAGCTTTTCCCAGTCTGCTAAGTCCAGTAATTCACTGCTTTTGAGTTTTCAAACTTGTGCTGCTGTTGTCTCCTCTCCCATTCTTTCTATCTTTGTGGATTTCTGGACTTCAAAAAAAAAAATTCCTTTACAGTCACTTTAGAGTTTTCAAGAAAAGCAAAATTAATTGAGTGCATTCAATTCACCATCTTTACCATCTGCATTTCACCTTTGAACTGATAGGCTCATGCCTTCTTTAATAACAAAAATCCCTTTACGGTTATTTTCATAGGCTTGGGGGAGGGTGTAAACTAATGGATGAACTCAGCTTGCCATCTTCAACTGGAACTGACTTCTTTGTTATTGAACTTCTTTCTAGACATAAATGTCTGTCTTCCCACTAACTGTGAGCTTCTTAAGAAGAGATTCCTTTTTTTTTCTTCCTCAAAAGCCAGCACAGTGGCTGGATGAGATAGGAGCTTCTGAAAACTTATGACTGGACCTGTGCCTTCATGCTATTTAATCTAACTTCCCTTCTCTAGCCGTCTCAAATGGGCATGCAACAAATAAATATTTGCCAAATATTTATTAAGGATCTACTCTTTGCCAGGCAATATCCGGGCCCCAGGCATATAGCAGGGATCAAACCCGACTGAGTCGCTGCTCACGTGTAACTTGCATTCAGCTCTGTTAAAATATTTCCTAGGAGCTCATTACCTCCCAAGACAGCCCACCTCATTGCTGGACAGCTCCCACTGAAACCCGATTGCTACCTTCCCTCAGTGGTCTGAATTCCTCCTGGCAACTCCTCCCTCTTCTGTAGGACACAATTCCAGTTAACTAAAGATTACCTGTGATCCTGTCTTCCTCATACTTTTCTTCAACCACCCACACTTAGTTCTCCCAGCTGCTCCTCTCATGACATAGTCACAAACCCCTCAGGACCTTCCCCTATTCTCCTGGCCCTGGTAGGGACCCTCCCTGTGAGTAGGAAGGCATGATAGAGTAAAAAAATATATTTGGTCTTTTTCTCAGGTTTCTATCACAGAGCTTCAGAAACCTTGAAATTTCCAGAATGACAGGAGTGTCTTTGTTATTCAAAATGAGCCCCTTTCAACCATACCTGAGTTTATGCTAATGAGGTGACGCATAGCAGGTCCCCTAGATAATTTCAGAATAGGGGCTGGGCTGATTCTTAGGAAAATCAACCAAGGGATTAGAGGCTTGGAGCTTTCAGTCTCTCCCTTCCCCCTCCCACCTCCAGGAAAAGGAGAAGAGCTGGAGATTGAGTTCAACCACATGGCCAATGATTTAATCAATCATACCTACATAATGAAACCTCAGTGAAAGCTCTGAACAACAAGGCTTGGAGAGCTTCCTGGTTGGTAAACATAAGGGAGGTCTACCTTATTATTTCAATTGGACTGTAAAACCCGTCAGCTGTGTCTTGGGTCCTGT
Organism: Avahi laniger; assembly: GCA_963575035.1. Taxonomy (NCBI): domain Eukaryota; kingdom Metazoa; phylum Chordata; class Mammalia; order Primates; family Indriidae; genus Avahi; species Avahi laniger. The sequence continues at coordinate 17,180 of CAUYSK010034269.1, forward strand.
AAAGTGTCCAGCTCAGGTATGGACCCCAGGGGGTGCTCAGTAATGTTGATTTCTAAGGGTTGGTTTGGTGTGTACTAATTTGCCCTTTGAAGAGATCTTGCTCCTCCTTTGCTTTTGCAGCCTCCCATGAAAGCTTTCTGGAGCGCTCTGAGGGTCTCTGTCTGCCATGGGTCCTAGAGGCCCAAGACAAAATTTCCTGTTGGACTGGAGGAACTCACATGGAAAAATTTCACACCCCCAGTTTTTCTGGTTGTTTTTGTGGTTGTTGTTCTGCCTTTCTCACAGAACATGCACCTGTATGGATGGGAAGTGGCTTGATGGGTCTGGCCAGGTGCCCTGCTTCCTGCTGGACAAGAGTAGGAATGACAATAACAACTCACATCTATCTGCACATCACTCCTTTCCCATACCAAAGCTCACTTAATCCTCACAACCTGGTGTTTATCTCACCATCATCCCTATTTTACAGGTGGAAAAACTGAGACTAAACAAAATTAGGTGACAGCTTGCAGATGGAAAGGTCTCATGTTTTCTGAATGCCGATCTCTTGAGCTTTCAGTTCCATCTCTCTGTGACTCACCTGAGGGTGGAGGGAACTGTAGTGAGTGGGCAGAGAGAAGGGTGCAGCATCCTTCTGTCCTTATAATCTCCCTTCTGCCTCCCAAGCTACAGCTCCTCCCTCACCTGCTCCAACCCACAGACCCAGCCATGTTCCTCTGCAAGCCCAGTCCAGTTGAGGGGTGGGAATGGCAGAGGGGAGCCAGAGACTAAAAAGTATGTACACCCATTGACCAGCAGCCCACCTGAAAGGACAAGACTGGAGATTGGCAGGGACAGATGCTAGCATTGGCTACAGCAACACCCTGCCTCCTTCCTTCCAGTCTTTTCCGAGGCTCTACCTCTGCAGTTTGTACTCCCAGATTGCCCCAAGCAAGAGAGGCCACTTTTGGGCATTTCAGAAGAGAGAGAAGAGGACCAGGAGGGGACTTGCCCATTCCCTTCTGGGCAAGAAGGAACTGAGACAGCTGCCCTCAGGAATCCCTGGGCCTGATCCCTAATCTTAGCCCTGGTGTCCAGTCCACCACCCCAGAGCAGGGGGTGGGGGTGGGAAAGGCCACTGGGGCCACCTACTTATTTGGGGCTTGCCCCAGCAGAGCCTCAGCCCTCAACAGGGCCACCTCATCTTATGGCAGAGTAAGTGTTTTCTACTCAGTGTTACTTTCAGGGGCTCTGAGAGCCCAGGTGCTACCAACATTGATGTTATTTTACTAGGGAACAATGCCCAGAGTTAGATATAAAAGGTCCTAGATTACTTAAATACAAATACTGTCTTAGTTAGTTTTGTGCAGCTATAACAGAACACTACAGACTGGGTAATTTACAATGAACAGATATGTATTGGCTCACAGTTCTGGAGGCCGGGAAGGCCAAGATCAAAGGGTCAGCATCCAGTGAAGGCCTTCTTGCTGCATCATACATGACAGAAGGCATCACATGGGGTGGGGGGAGAGAGAAGGGGAAAAACTCCTTTTATAAGAAACCCACTCACAAGATTATGGCATAGATCAGTTTATGAGGGCAAACTCCTTGTGGTCTTATCACCTCTTAAAGGTCCCACGTATTAATGTTGTTACAGTGGCAATTAAGTCTCCAAGACATGCTTTTGGGGGGATACATTCAAACCATAGCAAATATCTTCAGAAAAGGTGACCCAGGAATTTACATAAGATGTCACCCAGGATTATCTTGTAATGCAGGTGTAGGTGTTTATTAGAGATACTTTGCTGAAAACTTGGTGAGGGAACAGAAAACATGAGGATGTTATGCCCCAGTCTGGAGAGTAGACAAAGAGTGCGCCTAGGAAGGAGTACTGAAGAAAGGCCGTCTCCCCACATATCTTGACGGAGGTTGCTTCAGCACCCAGAGCCCAGCCTCTTTTCTGTGATGTGTCAGGATGACTGGTAAGATCCTCTACCACCCTAACATCCATTTGATCATGATGTCTTTCCCACCTACATAATTTTTTAAGTCAAAGGAATATTTTTTAAGTGGGCTCCTCCTCGATCCCTCCATCGTTCTCTTCCTAGGGCCACTTTGATGGCCTTGTTCCCTGTGTGGCATCAGGGGAGATTCATCCACTACTGCATGGGAGGACGCTGGGAAGGTGGGCTTCGTGAAGGAGTGATAAGTGTCACCTGGCTAGGAGCGAAAGAGTAGATATTTTCTGATTTGAGAAGACATCTGAGTGAGACCAGATGGAAAAGGCATCCGTCTCTTGATTTGTATGGGTAAATTACCCACACAGGAGCTTCCTTGGAGGCAAATTATCCACATTCAAGTTGAGAGCATCCTCCCTTCTGTTCGTTCTCATACTTTCGAGAACTCAGAGGGACCTGTGCAACCTCAGAAAAACAGCTCACAGAGTAAGAGGCAGGCAGTTTTGGGGGCTGGCGTGGCCATCAGGCTATCCTTGGCATGCACAGGAAAACCCAGCAGGCTGATGGGAAGGAAGGTGGGGAGCTCCCGGATTTTCCTATGTCAACCTCTAGGAGCTCTGAGTCCAGATCACTCGGGCTTATTCAGGGGTCAGATCCCCAACACCTCTTCATCTCAAATAGCTTGGATTAGCCATCTCCACTCTCCACCTAGCTGGGGCTATGCAGAGAGAAGCAGGGCCACTCTGCAGCCTAAAAAAATGTGGTTTCTGGACCCTTCCAAGCCCCAGGGACTAAAGGCCCCCCAGCTCCTCCTAAGGGATCTCTGGCACCACAGACTGACAGGGCTGGATAGGAGACCCCAGCCCCTGTGTGCTGCACTTGAAGAAGCCAAGGACAGGGGACTTGCCCTGGTCACACAAGTGGTAAGCAGAAAAGCCGGTACGGCTCCCTCCCCCACCCCCAAGGGCTCCTTCCATAACTGCTGCCTGAGCAGGTGGCTTCTTAGGTGCTGGTCCTTGGAAATAGAGCCCTGGCTGGGCTGAGGGTGCCCTTGGACACCCCCATCTCCCATAATCCGTGCAGAGGAGGGCCTCTGGGTGAGCTCTAGGTGGGCATGGGGGCTGCCACAGCCGAGTCCCTTCTCCCCCTCCCCAGCTGAGCCGGCTCCAGAGCCTGCTGTTCCCTGGCAGCTGTCTGCCGCAGTGGGGAAGGTGATCACCATGTTTGCAGCTCCTTTCCTTGTTTGGAAAGATCTGGAGGCAGGTGAGGCTGAAGGGAAAGCGCCACTGACAGGTTGTGATCTGCCAGGTTTTGGCTCCGAGCTCCAGCAGTCTGGGGAAGGCTGTCTGCCTGCTGGGGGCTGCACTCCGCCTCCATGTCCCTGGTGTCCCTCCAGGTGCCTGCCTGCTCCTCCTCCTGGCCCTGCAGGACCCCCACAGCCACCAGACCCCAGCAAGGGTCGCCTGGCCCTGCCTCTGCCCCAACAGTCCCCTGGACAAATCTCCACTCCTCCTAGCACCCCTCCTCCACGGGCAGTCCTTCTTGTTGTCTGACTCAAATCTCTAGCTCTGGCACAATGCCTTGTCTTTGTAGGAAGGAACATTACGCAGTTGTGTGGTTCCTTTCCGCACACTTGGAGGGACCCACCTAGAAATCAGTCACGTCAGGCTTTTTCTCTGAGCCTGACAAGGCAATTTGTGAGGAGCAGGGCTCTGTCTCCCGCAGGATGCTAAGTGGGCGCCGAGGAGGTGGGTGTGAGGGGTGTTCTGAAGAGATACCCAAATTAAACATCCAGTCTGCCATGTCTTGTGTCATTCAACGCGATTCATCTTCTCCCGGACTCCCGCTGGGAGAGCTCCCAGAGGCGGGAGGACGTGGAGACGCGGTCGTTAGCGCTCGCTGTTTATCCGCCTCTTCGGCGGGAGAACAAAGGGACGCCCCGCGGTCCCGCCCCACTGTCATCCCGCGAGCGTGCTGCTGCCTCCGCTCCTCCCCGCAGCTCCAGGCTGCAGAGGGATTTGCGGGAGACAATGGGCAGAAGGAGGGGCCTCTAGAGACCCCCCTCTTTCATTGTCTGCCTCCACGAGTCAGCAAGGGGCTGGGGCAGGAAGCTGAGGGGTCAGTGTGGCTGGCTGAGTTAGCACATTCCGGAATCTAGAAGGGGCTTCAGTGCTGCTCTCCTGAGCTGCAGTCTTCCTCCGACCACCCAGCTGGCCGTGCCCCAGACCTGCCATTCCTGCCTTCAGGCCAAGGAGGAGGGGCTCAGGGGCTCAGAGGATGCAGCCTCCACCCTTGGAAATGGCTTTTTGATGAACTGCATGTTTGCAATGTTGCTTCCCAAGCTCTAAGTCCTGGGGCTTACTAGAAAAATGTCCCTACCCAGCCAGGAGGAGGCGTTCTGCCCAGGTTTGGGGAGATGAAAACATTTCCTAGCGGAAAACTAACGGTGACTTGGTCCCAGAAGATCAGGGGCAGGGAGGGAGGGAGACACCAGGAGTCCTGGCTCCCAGATCCCAAGGGCCCACCAGGGCTGGCTAATGTCTCCTCTGACCTAGTCCCCCGCGGCTCACCTCCCAGGTCCCATCTTTCCCCAAGTCTAGGGATCAGCAGCCTCGGCTCTCTAGAGCTCATCCGGTCCATCCTGCTGCACCCAGAGCGACCCTAGACAAGCCACCACCACCTGGAGCAACGGAGGAGGAACGGAGAACAGCAGAGACAAGCAGCACGAGTCTGGGTTTCCTTTGACACCCTGGATTGTGCCAAGGTAAAAAAAAAGGAGCCAATACCACATCCGATTCTGGGCTCTTTCACCCAGAATGGCAGCAAAATTTTCACATCTTTGGCTCTACACTTCTCATCCTGGCTTCTAGTCTCAGCTCTGACACTAATTTTCTCTGTGAATTGTAAGAGACCAAAATATGACTGTTGGAGACCAGAATATGCCACCCCAAAATATGCCTCTTTGGCAGAAGGATTATTTTGAGCTGATTATTTTGAGAAACTGCAGACACAAGAGAAGCTCTGAAAACAGAGTAGAAGTTCCCCTTTTGTAAGGGAAATTTACATGTATAAAGGAAATCTCCATTTGTAAGGGTGTCTCCCTCTCTGTACCAGAAGGCTGACTCTAAATCACTGGAGACTCTTATCAATGGAGAAGGCACTGACTTTGATCTGCATAGCAAACCGTACCCTTCCTGGTTTGGGGGCTTTTCCTGGTCACCTCCTCACCACTGGCCTCCCTTGGACCCTTCTTTCTGTGTTTCAGCTGAATATGGTATTTCAGGCTGAATTCTAATCCACCTCTGAGATTTACTCATTTTTCCCTGGGTATCTCCCAGGTACACATGAGGTATAGAGGTTAATAAATTTCTGTTTGTTTTTCTCTTGTTAATCTGTCTTTTGTTACAGGAGGCCCAGCCAATGAGCCTGAGAGAGATGGAAGGAAAAGATATTTGTCTTCCTCTACAGAATCTGGATGATCAAGCTTCTCTCTTCCTCAGTTTCCCGTTTCTACTAAGGGAGGTTGAACATTGATGCTTGGGGGTCCTTCCAGATTCTCGGCTCCCAGATCTCCCTCTGGGCCTTTGCCCCCTGGTCTGAGACAACAGGGAACATGGGGAAAGGAGTCCTGGAAGTCAGAGTGACGCTGGGGCAGCCCGGTTGCAAAAGCCTTGTCCCATTGTCCTTGGCAGTGCACTGATACTTGTCAGACTGAGCGACCTGACTTTTGCTTAGGAAAATTGGTGCTAGCAGTTCAGAGCATTCACTGTAAACCTCGCTGGAGTGATACAGCAAGCAGTTGGGAAATATCTTGTCCCCCAAGACATATTTGACTCCAGGAGAGGTGGTGAGTTGCTTAAGGCTGGTGCTGGGGTGGTGGTGTCCAAAAGGCCACCAGGATGGCTAAATAATAGAAAGGAGAGCTTTATTGGCTGTATCTGTTTACAAGCCAGGAAGAGACAGTATCCAGTGTGTGCTGTAGGACCCTTCTCTTCAAAGAGGAAAAGGACAGGTTGGTTTTTACGCCTCACAGGGCCTATATCATACATATTCAACAGGTTTGGGGGGACAGCTATACACATACATAAAGGGAGCTGGGCACATGCACAATAGTAAACATATGTAACATACCTCCCTCGTTCACTTTGGGGCAGGGTTTTAGCATTAAAATGAGTTGAAATTTGATTTTTTTTATCAAAAGGTGAACTATACAACACAAAGACAGTTTGTGCACCTCTATAAGCTGGATGAAACTGGCTTAAGGTCTGCAATTTCTTATCAAGAAAAAATATTTCTAAGGCCCGTCCTCTGTCCAATCAGAGCTGCAGTGGTCTGGATTGTAAATTAACTTTATACCTCCTATCGTTAGGGAACTTAGCATGGGTATAGCCATAAATTAGCCATACCAGTTGAGCCCTAAAGCCTCCAACAAACAAAAGTAGGTAACTTTTGTTTCCTTAACCTTAAGGTCTGTCTTAGTTGATATAGGGGTGTCTATTTTGATCTCTCAGATCCTAGCGGTAAATCAGGCCTAGGGACAAGACACCCTGAATCCCAGGCCAGAACTGTCTCCTACAATGCCTTAGAGCTGCCTGTAGGAATGAATGTCTTGCACCCCAAACCTGGCCTTCTTCATCTGCCCCTTCAGTGCTGCCAACAAGATCTTCCAGTGGCAGCCGTGGCCAGTCCCTGGGCAGGCCCAGCTGAGTCAATGTTTGCTGACTGGTTGCAAGGAATGATGAACAGGCCTACATGAATGGAGAAGTCCGACATAAAGCTATGCTAATTCTTCATAAGCTCTGCCTGTCGCCTTTTATATATCAACCTGAAATGTAATTATCTTTATGGCTGGCGGAGTAAATCACCAGTATGTGTCAAAGAGATTTGCTCCTGTGTTTTATTACGTAATATATTAGCTCTACAGTTTTAAGATGTCATTACTTGGCTAATCGCATGAAACGTTTTCATGAGCAAACAGTGATTCTGGCAGGAGCTGGGGCCAAAGATCCATGGCCATTTTTTCAGAAAAATGCTCAGAAAGGCCTCAGGAGATCATCTTGGCTAAGCCCCTGCCTCCAGGCTTAGAGAGATCTGGGCACGCAAAGGTTCCTCACTATCGGAGAGGCTTTGAGAGGCAGGAGACAAGGAACAGCCAGCAGTGGATGGGAGACACCTGGATAGTCCAACAATTCCACTCCTGGATATATACCCAACGGAAATGAGTGCTATGGTCACCAAAGGACACATACAGTGGCTTTATTCCTAATCTCAAAAACTAGGCCAGACATAGTGGCTCACGCCTGTAATCCTAGCACTTTGGGAGGCCAAGGCGGGAGGATTGCTTGAGGCCAGGAGTTCAAGACCAGCCTGAGCAACATAGTGAGACTCCCCTCACTACAAAAAACAGAAAAATTAGCCAAGGATGGTGGCAAGTGCCTGTAGTCCCAGCTACTTGGGAGGCCAAGGCAGGAGGATTGCTTGAGCCCAGAAGTTTGAGATTGCAGTGAGCTATGATGTCTCCACTGCACTCTATCCAGAGCGTGACCCTGTCTCAAAAATAAAAAACAGAACAAATGAATGAAAAAAACCCAAAGCTAGAAACAACCTGAATATCATCAACAGCAGAATGGAAAAAAGAACTATGGTATATTTACACAATGGAATACTTACACAGCAATGAAAAAGAATGAACCATCAATAATGGAAGAGCTATTGCTGAGTGGATGAACCTCACAGACTTGATTTCCCTCTTGGGGTCATAGCAGCTGTTCAGGCAGATGAGGTCACTTACTAGGCTTGCTCAGAGCCCCAGGAATGTTCTCCTCCTCCAGCCCCAGATGCAGATCTGAATTTCCCAGGGTGAATTCCCTACAACATCCGCCTCGAGTTCACCCTCTTCTTTCTTTCTCCTCCTTCTCCTTCTCCACATCAGCATCTTCATCAACAAACTCATTTTGTTGTTGCACCTAACAGTGGGTGTGTGTTGAAACTCTTTCTTCTCTGGCTTTAAGTTTGGTGGGCAAAAGCAGCATGGTGTGATAGCAACAGCACAGGCCCTGCAATGAAACCCCCCGGCTTTGAATCCTAGCTCTACCCCTCTTCATTCTGTCGTCTTGGTCAGATCACTTAAACTCTCTATGCTTCAACTTCTACATGTGCAAAACGGAAATAATAATGCCTTCTTTGTAGCCCTGTTGTGGGCAGTAACGAGAAAACATGAGCATCTTACTTGGTGCCTAACATGTTCTTTCTTGCATTATGTATGCGATCGTTGAACAAACATTTACTGAACTCGTACACTGTGCCAAACACAGTGCTGGGAGCTGGCACACACCATCATGGGCTGCAGTAGACTCTCTGTGTTTTTGCCTGCTTGGCATCTGATGGTCCCACATTCTGACTTCTCTTTTGGAAGTCCTCCTTCACCCCTCCTTCACTTGCAGTTCAAGCGATTCACCCACCATCCAACCCCCCAGTTCAGGATGTTGCATCCCCATGGCCACAGAGATTAGTCCAGATTGGTTCCATGAGAGTCAGCCCTGGAACTTTTGCTGAAACTTTAGAGAAAGAGGTGGTCCTTTTCCACCAAGGATGATCAGCTGCTCAAATGGAGCCCTAGACCTGTGAAAGGATGTCTTTGCCACCTCACTGGAAGAGTGTGCCTAAGAATAAGGACAACGTAAAAAGCTGAGAGATGAAGAGGAAAAGATCCTTAATAGCCTCATTTAAGCACCCAGATCCAGCCACACCAGGACTGCGTTGGGTTTCTGACATTTGCAAATAAAATAATCCAGATTAACACACTGTCCTAAAAAATCACTAAAGTTCAATAAGTTTCACTATGTGCCGGGCATTGTGTCAGATGCTTTGCAGACATCATCTCATTTAATCCCCCTAATAATCTTATGAGATAGGTACAGTGGGTTAAATAAGTGTCCTCCAAAAATTCATGTCAACCCAGAACCTCACACTGTGACCTTATTTAGAGATAGGGTTTTGTAGATGTAATCAGTTCAGATGAGGTCATTAGGGTGAGCCCTAAATCCAGTGACTGGCATCTTTATAAGAAAAGTACACAGAGAAATACAGACAGAGTGAGAGAGAATGCCATGGAAAGGTGGAGGCAGAGATTGGAATGGCGCAGCCGCAAACCAAGGAACACCCAGGATTGCTGGGAGCCACCAGAAAGAGGAAGAGGTAAGGAATTCTACCCTTTAGCGACTTCAGAGGGAGCACAGCCTTGCTGACACTTTGACTTTGGACTTTTGCTTCCAGAGCTGTAAGAAGATACATTTCTGTTGTTCTAAGCCACCCAGTTTGTGGTAATTCGTTACGGCAGCCCTGGGGAGCTAATACAGTAGGTAATGATCATTACTGATTTGGAAAATGAGAAAACTCAGGCTAAAGAAGTTAAGTAACTTGAGGTGTTATAGCTCATTTAACAGCAGAGGCAGGAATCACCCCCAGGCAGACTCGAGAGCTGTCTCTCTTTCTTAATCATTACGTGGATACATAGCAGATGCATATATTATAAACGCCAGTTTCCTTCCTTCCGGGGCTGTATTTTACTGTTCCTTGCATTCCTTCCTAGTGCCTGGCTTGGTGGCTAGTACTTAATGGGTGCCTAGTAACCATCGTGGGGATGAGAATCACTAGGAGCCCTACTGAACAGGGCACTGGGAGGGCAAAGAAGGGTAAGACACAGCCGTTGACCTCCAAGGGTTGCAGTCTGGTATGGGAGACCGGAACATGCCACCCCAAAAGATGAAGGATTGTTGAGCTGAAGGCAATTTAGAGGCAGATGCAAGAAGGCTCTCCCCGCCATCCTTCTGTGTGCCTAAAAGCAGACATTCGTTTACAAGACAAAGATATCCCACCCCCCATTCTATCTGGGAGGACACAGGTTAACCACCAAAGACAACTTGAGACCCTTGTCAGTCTGGAGGTGGTACCAGAGGGATCACTTGCAGTTCAAGTGGTTCACCTTCTACCCCACCAGGGTAACAAGTACTTGTTAGTAACAAGTTTTACTGACTAGCCTGTATTTGCCTTCCCACAAGCTGCTGCCCCTAGAAACTCAAAGCGCTTTTCCTTTATCTCGTCACTTCTCTAAAAATTGACTGCTCATTGTTGAAGATGCTCTGTAAGCTGGAATTCAAAGTCACCCCTGAGAATTCCTCATACCCTGGGTGTCTCCCATGTATATACAGAATATGCATGTTCTTCAGCTGTTTTTCTCTTGTTAATCTGTCTTCTGTTGCAGGGGTCCATTCCACCTGAGAACCTGTGAGGGCTGAAGAACAAATTATTTTTCTTCCCTTACACGAGACAGGCTGTAGATGCAGCGTATACTCTGGGCTGAGTGAGAAGCTTAAAAATAAGCCCTGAGGAGCTCAGAGGAGGGAGAGCACTGAGGGCTGAGCCAAAAGGAGAGATTGAACTTGACTTGGGCCCTGAAGAACTTAGGAAAGAGGGAAAAATTGGTGAGTGGCTGATAAAGCCGAAGGACACAAACAAGGGCGTGGAGGCAGGACTCTGCATGATACAGAGAGAGGCATACGGTGGGCTAGGAGGGCGTGGCCAGGTCAGATCAGAGGTGCTGTTGAGGGCCAGAGAGAAACTTGAACATGAACCAGTAGCAGGTTCCTATGGGCTTTTGTCACATGCAGTTACTGCATTCGTTACTGCTACTAACAGAGATTTCACTGCTGATACTTACTCTATGTGCTCCCTACGTTTCCCAGTTACCTGCGGCTCAGCAGAGCCACGCACCATGCTCTGGCCAGTGGGCTACGTATCTAAGTGTCACTTCCAAGCTGAAGCATAGAAGAGCAGGTGCGAGTCCTCCAATGTCTCTTCATTCTTTGTGGCACGTGTTGAGATGGCACCTTCACCAGATCTAGGCTGCCCAGATCCCTGGGGACAGCTGTCCTAGAGAGAGCCATGAGAATTTCATAACAAGAAACAAACGTGTATAGACTAAGCCACTTAGATGAGGGGCCTTTTGTTACCAAGGCATAAGTGTAGCCTTTCCTGACTAACGCAAGCTGTGAGTGACAAATAGCAGGTGGCTGAGATGAGTTGGGCTGGGGAGGCAGGGGAAAGGGAAAGGAAGGGGCTGGGCGAGCCATGTCTAGAGATGTTAATGGGGCAGAAGGAAGTTGGGGAAGGGCTGGCGGATTTTGTGAAGGGGCCATTGCTTGGAAGAGGTCAGACCAGGGCTGGAGTTGGGGTAAGGGAGCTGGGGGGGTGCTGGTGACTTAGGGTTCACGGAGCTGATGAAAAATCCCCAAGGACGATCAGGAAGCAGTGGCAGCGTGGGAACAGCTGAGCACAATGCCTTTCTCCTCCAAGCCTCTCTCTGACAACGCCGGGCTGCCCCTGCCCCAGGGGCCAGCTCACGGCAGCAGGGTCTCTCAGCCAGTCTTCTCTTCCTGTCCCACAGTCAACAGCTGCAACCTCCGAAGGCTTTCCTAGGTGTGACTTCACTCTATCATCACAGCAGCCCTGGGAAGCTGTTCGTGTTGCCCAGGTTTACAGAGAGAGAAAGAGGCTCGGAGGACTCAAAGCCACAGCCAGGCAGTGACAGGCAGGGATGGGTTGGCCAAAGACCGCCAGGGCTTCTGACTCCCAGAGTGGAGGCCAGGCTCCCCTCCAGGTGTGCTCTCCCACACACGGGTGCAGCCACTTCTTCAGAGTCCCCAAAAGCTGGACAGGGCCTGGGAGTGGCCAGGGAGCGAGGAGGGAATGGGGAGGGCCGCAGTGCCTTCTGTTGGGATTTGCCACCATAGAACTCATTTTTTAGGAGAAGGCCCTGCCCCCAAGCCCCTGAGGCTGTCAGAGAATTTCTCTATCATCTGATCTCGTCAGCACCCTGTAGCATTCAGTCACATCAACACCATGCACACAACAATTCTTGCCCCTGTGATACAAGCTGTCACTCTAGGACTAAGTTCTGGGTGATGAGATATAAACAGAAGATTTTAGGTGAGACATCCAAGAAAGTTCCTTAAAAGGGAGATGAAACTCAGGCTTGATGGCTGGAGCTCCAGCAGTCAACTCACACCATGAGGTCCAAGAAAGTCACATGTTACGTAGGGCAAAGCTGAAGCACATAAGAAGCCTAAGTGTCTGATGCCCCTGGAGTTGCCCTGCTGGCCTTGGAATGCCCAGCTCTGGGCTTCTTATGAGAGAATAGGCTCCTCATTGGAACAAAATATGGGCAGCCACATCTCTGCTAGCAGCAGCCAGACACAGTCTCTAGCACAGCGGTCATGGTGGGGCCTAGAGGGGAGCAGCTGCTGCCCCAGGGTCTACTTCTTCAGCTATGGAACAGTAACAATCAGAGACTGGCACCTGATGGCATCTCACATTAGAAGAGAAATAATGGATTTTCAGCAAAGCACAGGAGGATTTTAAAAATAATAATCCAGAACTGAGGAAAATCTTCTGATACAAACCCTGAAGTCATGAAATAGAGGATTAACCATTTTAACCTCATCAAAATAATAAAAGTTCTTTGTCACGAAACTGACCTGTATTAGTCAGGAGGGGCTAGTTATGCTACCACAAGAACAAAGCCAAAATCTGAGCCGTATCAAGCAGCGAGGGATTATTTCTTGCCCCCACGACACGTTCCCTAGCAGATGGGCTGGGGCCTCTGCTCCCATGTCATCAGTACTGTCACCTTCGCTTTGGGTTGCCAAGTTGAAGGCACAGTCATCATCTGCTAATGCCAACTCCAACACAGGGGGACAGAGAATGTGTGAAGTGCTAGCAGTTCAAGCTTCAGCCAAGTGACATGCACATGTCTGCTTGCATTTAATTATCAGAACGAGTCACAGAGCTACAGGGATATAGTGCCTTCTCGGGGAGGCAAACTGGATGTCTATGGACCATAATACACACAAGCAAAAGACTTAACCCAGTGGGAGAAGTTTTAGGCACTCATATTACAGACAAAGGGCTAAGTTCTCTGACAAATAAAAAGGACTCACTGATCACCAAGAAAATGATCACATCAATTAGAAAAACAGGCGAAAAATATGAACAGGCATTTTACAGAAAGGGACATGAAAGATGACTGTAACTCACTCATAATTTAAGATTCAAATTACACCAAGATACTATTTTTCGCCCATCAAATTGGCGAGAGTATGTACAAACAGGCACGTTCATATATTGCCGATGGGCTGTAAATTGGTTTAAATTTTGCGGGACACAATTGGCATTATGTGTCAAAATTTAAAGTTCACTCACCTTTTGCTAAGGTTCTTCTTCTTCTAGAAATGTATCCTATGATGAGCTCACACATGTGGGAAATAATATTTATGTAAGGCTCTTTGTTGCATTGTCTGTAATAACAAAAGATTGGAAACAATCTAATGCCTTTTAATTGGGGATTGTTTAAATAAATCATTTAAATTAAATAAATTATTTTCCTTCATTCAAGGGAATACTAAACAAATATAAAAAGAATGAAAAGTTCCTTTTGTAATGGAACAATGGAACAATCTCTAAGATTTAATGTTAAATGAATAAAATAAGGTACTCAACAGTGTATATTGTGTATTACTATTTGTGTATGAAAAAGGAAGAAAACATTCATAATTCTTTAAATATGTTAGGAACATCTCCAAAACACACATTTTTTTTCTAGATCTTAGATACAAAAAATATATTTAAAATAGAAAACATTGGTTGCCACTGAGGAAAGAACAGAAATTCTCCTTTTGTACCTTGTAAATTGTGAGATAGCGTGGGAATGTGTTGTCTAAGCTAACGATAACATTGAAAATTAAAAGAAGATAGAGATAACCCAGTAATTCCACTCCTAGCTATATAATGAAAAGAAATGAAAACACACATCTGCACCAAAACTTGTGCACAAATATTCATAGCAGCATTAGTCATAACAGCCAAAAGGGGGAAATAGTCGAAATGTTCATCAACCAGTAAACGGATAAATAAAATGTGGCATATCCATACAATGGGCTATTATTCAGCCATAAAAAAGAAGGAAGTGCTGACACGTGCTACAGTGTGGCTGAGCCTCAAAAACATTATGCTGAGTGAAAGAAGCCAGATGCAAAAAGCTACACATTGTAACTATTCCATTAAAAAGAATTCTCCACTAATAGAACAGGCAAATCCACAGAAACAGAAAGTAGATCAGTGATTGCCTAGAGCAGCAGGTGCCCAGCCTTTCTGACACCAGGGACTGGTTTCATGGAAGACAATTTTTCCACAGATTGGGGTCGGGAGGAAGGTTTCGGGATGATTTTACAGCCGCTCCCCAGCGCTAGCATCACCACCTCAGCTCCACCTCCACCTGGGCATTAGATTCTCATAAGGAGCACACACCTAGATGCCTCGCATGCGCAGTTTACAGTAGGGTTCACGCTCCTATGGGAATCTGATGCCTCCGCTGGTCTGACAGGAGGCGGAGCTCAGGCGGTGATGGGGAGATGGGGAGCAGCTGTAAATACAGATGAAGCTTCGCTACCCCTCCCAGCACTCACCTCCCGCTGTGCAATCCCATTCCTAACAGCCATGGACCAGCACCAGTCCACAGCCCGGGGTTTGGGGACACAGGCCTAGAGGGATAGGGCTGAAGAAGAAATGGAGAGAGGCTGCTAATGAATATCAGGTTTCTTTTTGGGCTGATAAAAATGTTCTAAAATTGATTGTGATAGTGGTGCACGACTCCGAATATACTAAAAACCATTGAATCGTACTCTTTGTGGGAATTGTATGGTGGGTGAGTTATTTCTCAATAAAACTGTTTTTTAAAAAAAGAAGAGAGAGCAAAAGAAATGGCCCATATATATGACACGTGGGGACACTGTGAGCTCCTGTGACCTAGTATCTCTACAGACATCCACCATGACTCATCCTTAAGCTCTGCCGAAAGCCTCACAAGAAACCCGAAAGCCTCACAAGAAACCAACAGGGCAACCGTCCTGGCTTGCATTCCCTGAAAGGCAGAGCCTTTGATGCAGGGAACTTATTTTGGAAAAGGATCCCAGGGAACAACAACGGTCGGGAGGGGGATTGGGAAGCATCAAACAGGGAAGGAGAAGGCCAAGCCAAGATTTCTTAATTGAGCTGGTCACCACTGTGGGCAACTGAGTCTCACTCCTGCTGCGGAACTTCTGAAGAGCCACACAAAATGTACCCAAGACAAAGAGGACAAAATGCACCCGGCTCCGGAGGAGGAAAGCCCTGGGCAGATAGCAAGAGAGTGAAGCACTGTCTGGCCGCATCTGCCATGGCCACCAGGGGCAGCCACAGAAGCAAAAGGGGGGCTGAGAGCTGCGGTTGAGCCGGGTGGTCTGCCCCAGGCCTCTGGATCCCCTTCTTTCTCACTCCAAAGAGCTCCCCGCTGCTGTGTAATCCTCCAGACTTGACTCAGAGGGCCTCAACATCATTTCCAAAACTCAAAGCCGTCCTCAGTGACGAATACTTCCTGCCGTGGTGGATTCTCAAAGGCACGTGCTATAGGCCACTGAATGCACCAGATGTGTTTGAAAAACAAGAGTCATTCTGAGCTAAGTCTGGCACGTGGGGAATGATCAGGCTGTGGGATGCTGTTTTGGGTCAACAATGAGGAGTGATTGTAAAGCCAGGTGTCTTATTGTCACAAGCTGACTCTGATAGCAGGGCCCAAAGGGAGCTTAAGAGGCACCCTGAGTCACCGCAATAAGTGTGCTGCCTCAGAAGCGGAGATTTTTCCCAGGACAAGCCATTCAAATGTAGAGGATGATAATGTAGGCAGAGAAGCCCCCAGCCCATGTCGGGGGAAAGTAAAGTGCCCCGTCTGTCCTCATAGAGCAGACATTCAAGCCTCTTCCTGGCCAGTCCCTGCTTGGTGCATCCAGGGTTCCCTGGTGCTTTCCAGCATCTTAGAGGAAAGCTAGAGGCTGCTTCCATCCCCTCACTGGGATAACCAGGGCAGGGGAGTGCTGGAGAATGGGGCCCAGTCCCCACTTCACGCAGCAGCCATAGGAGCCAGTGCAGGGTGCCCTGCAGCAGACGATATTCAGGGTGGTTGCCACCCCATCCCACACCCCCCAGTGCCATGATTGGTGGAAGGAAAGAGCCCCTAGCGAGCCAAGCTGTCCTCGAAGCTCAGGTCCCAGTCCAGAGACAGAAGGAGCCTGGCCTAGGCCCCAGCTGATGCCACCACCCGAGCGTGGAGCTCTTTCAGAAAAGGGCAATTCCCTAGAGTGACGCTCCGATTAGCAGAACTCTGGGGACCTCTAGGCCTGAAGACAAAGAGCCAAAGCTGTCATCTTAAGCTCATTCTGCTCAGCTACCTGCCACGTCCCAGGTGCAAGCTGGCTCCAGGAGTACTAGGTCTTCCTTTGCTTCCAAACCCAGAGCTACTTTCTTCCCACCTAGTGCTCAACAACCCCAAGAGTGGGGGACTGAACTTCTCTAAATTCTCAGAAACAAAGAGTCCAGTTCTCTTCTCTCTGGATCATTAGACTAGTTTCTCTGTATCTTCTCTTCTAAGGAAAGTCACTCTCAGAAGTTCCAAGGGGCTCTCCCATCCCTGCAAAGACTAGGACGCAGCCAGGATATTTGTCACTGAGTGGGGTAACCACAAATTTAATTCCTGGGAGTCCCTCACTCTCGGAGGGCCCCACCACAGTGCTCACAGCTTTTATTTCGAGAGCAGTCTCTGTGTGCTAAGGGCCTTACGTGAAGTCTCATTTAGTCCTTCCAATGGCCTGACCAGGTGAGTACTTTTATTATCATTCGATTTTACTAATGAGGAAACAGCTTTAGAGAGGCTAAGGAACTTGCCTGAGCTCACACAATTAGCAAGTTGAGATGTTTAACTACTACGCACAAAGACAGCACTTCATAATTTTCCAAGATCTTTCATTTCATTAGGCCATTGCCTTAGTCTGTTTTGTGCTGCTACAACAGAATACCCGAGACTGGGCAATGTATAAAGAACAGAGACTTTTTTTCTTCCAGTTCTGGAAGCTGGAAATTCCAAGGTCAAGGGGCCCACATCTGGTGAGGGCCTTCATGCTGCGTCATCCCAGGGCAGAAGGGAAAAGAGAGGGCAAGAGAGACAAAGAGACCAAGCTTGCAGCCCCAGCCCCTTTACAATGGGCATTAATCCATCCATAAGGTTGGAGCCCTCATGACCTAACACCTCCAATTAGGCCCCACCTCCCAACATTGCCGCTTTGGGGACTAAGTCTCTCACACATGCTTTCAGAGGGGACACATTCAAACCAGAGCAGTCATTTAATCCAGAGTCTGGGTCTTGCTTCATTAGTTCTCCTTGTACCACCCGGTGTTGCTAGAGTTGGCTCCTGTAATGGATTCAATAGTGCCCCCCAAAAGATATGTCCAGTCCTACCCCCTAGTTCTTGAGAATGTGACCTTATTTGGAAATAAGTTCGAGATGAGATTGAAGGAAACCAAAATATTTCACCCCAAAATCTACTTCTTTGACATATTTTGAGATGACTATTCAGAGGGTCTGCAAACAGAAGTAGCCCGGCAGAGCTGTCTTTTGTGCAGGAAATTTGCATTTGTAGAGAATCTGCATGGATGTAGCCTGGCTTTCTCTGAAGCCTTCCCTTGTCTGGACCTAGAAAAGATTAACTGAGAGTCTAACACCTTTACAGATCCAAAAGAAACATTCACCATCTATTGTCTCTTAGGGCTGCTACCTGGGAGGTTTCGTCTACACAACAAGGCCACGTTTGCTAGCCTGGCTGCCTCCTCTCTCCCTCCTATAACGTGTTTTATCATCATGACCTGATTTACCACCATAACCTGCCTGTGGCCATGCTCTGAGCCCCTGTGCTGTCTGTAACCTCAACATGGTATAAAAGCCTCAACCTTCTGGCCATTTCTTTGAGCTCTTACATTGTGTGAGACTCCCGTGCACATTAATAATTTGTCTGCCTTTTCTACTGTTAATCTGCCTTTTGTTCGTTGATTTTTCAGCAAGCCTTCAGAGGATGAAAGGGAAGTTTTCCCTTGTCCCCAGTGAGATCATCCTGGATTTAGGGTAATCCCTAAATCCAATGATGAGGCTCAGAAAACAGCACCCTAAAATGAAGGACTCAGAAGAAAAACTTCTTCTCTGATCTTCTCCTGTCCTCCGGCCTCTCAGTCCCCTTCTCCTCCAAGGCTGGCCATAGACTCTAGACTTCCTCTTCCCCAAGGTGAGTCGTAAAAGCCAGAACCCCTTTTCCCAAAAGCTAGCCGTAAAACCTAAAATTATTCTGTGTGAAAACTGGCTGCAGAGAAATTACCTGACCTACCTTGTTTAACTGAAAGTCATAAGACCCCCAATCCAGAGAGGGCCCTGCCCCACACCCGGAAGGAAGTAATGCTTCTCAGAGAGGCCAAGAAGAATCTAGACAGACAGGACTTGCTGTGTTCCCCATTCAGTCTATTAGCGCTAGATCATACCCTTTTTAGCCAGTCATATTTCTGCATGGCCGTCTATGCTTCATTGAACCTAAGCATAAAAATGGACAATTTCTCCTGTATCTTTGGGGCTTAATTCTGAAGGCTCCCATGTATGTATGTTAAATAAATTTGTACATCTTTTTCTCCAATTAATCAATCTGCATCATGTCGGTGATTTTTTTCACCAACGCTTTATGGAGCCAAGGCCCTTGCTCCCCACACCAATGACTATTGTCCTTATAAGACAAAGGAGGGAGAGATTTATGACACACAGACACAGAGGAGAATGAGATATGAAGATAGAGGCAGAGATTGGAGAACAGAAAAAAACTTCAAATTCTGTAAAATAATTTAAAGAGATTTATTCTTAGCTGGATGTGTGTGGCCATACCTTGGGGAGCTACACCTAAGAAGTTTTGAGCAAATGGTCCCGTGGGAGTCAGGTTATAGTTTGGTTTTATACATTTTAGGGGGATAGGAATTGCAGGTAAAATCATAAATCAATATGCAGAAGGAGTACATTGGTTTGGACTGAGAAGGTGGGACATCTTGAAGTGGGGGGCGCTTACAGGTAATAAGCGGGTTCAAAAATTCTTTGATTTGTAATTGGTTAAAGAAAAAAAGCTTCCTTTAAAGGCTTGGAATGTTTTAAGATAAAGAAGTCTGTTCATCAGAGACAAGCCACAATTTACCAACTCAAGTGATCTATTAAGCAAATTGATGACTTGCAGGTGATTTAACATTTCTCATATATGGCCTTAGGTCCTATAAATAATTTTGTATCTTATTGTCACAAAGAGTCTGTTTTATCAGTCTTACCATCCCTATTTTAACATCAATGCTGGTCAATTGCTGGATCTAAACTCCAAAAGGGAGGGAGTATAATGACACATGTCCAACCTTTTTTCCCTTCACGGTCAGGAACTCAGTTTCAACACATTAAGTGCCATGTGAGTTGTATTTAACTCACGCTAGTTTTGAGAACAAGGCCTCATGAAGCATATGAAGACTCAATTCTCTGAAACAAATTCAACAAGTATGTCGTGAGTCACATACAACTCGAATGGCGTGCAGTGTAAAAATTGATTCTAGTGCCACGTGAGTTGCATGTAACTCACACACAGAAAACAATCAAAAATAATAAATTTTTCATTAAATTAGAAAGGATTGTTTTGTTTTCAAAGTTTTTATTCTATTTTCATAATAAAACACTGTGGCCCCAGAGAAAAAATTTTCTAGTGTGGCAGTCAATGTGTTAAGGTTTTTCTGGGGTCCCCTTGGTCAAGAGGGGGTCCATTCAGTTGGCAAGGGGGCTTAGGATTTTAGTTCAATTTATAGCTGCCACAAGCCAAGGAACATCTGGAGCCACCAGAAGCTGGAAGAGACTAGGAAGCATCTTCCCCTAGAGCCTTCAGAGGAGCACAGACCCACTGACATTGTGATTTCGGGCCTCTGTCCTCTGGAATAGTGAGAGAATTCACTTCTGTTGTTTTAAGCCACCAGTCAGTGATCATTTTTATGGCAGCCCTTGGAAATTGTCACAGCCCCTTTATAAAGAACTCCCCAGATAAAACGTTCTGGCAGCCCCGAGCACTGCCAGGTGGTGAGGCAGGCATGCAATGACTCCAAGCCTTGCTTCTCAAGCTAGGGCCTCCCAGCCCCCAGAGTTCTGGGAGAACTTGAAAACATAGGGTGAAGAGGCCCAGAGACCTGGAATGTGAATTTACCCAAAGATCCTGAGAAGAAAGTCAAGTAACTTAATTGGTAAGCAATTTAGAACAAAGAGGGAGGGACCGTGGAGCAGAGTGCCAAATTTGCCTGAATTTGCTTCAGATAAGAAAGGAGCTTCTTCCCCATCACAGTTACTGCCTTTGTGGTATTCATGGTCACCTGTGAGGGCGGGGCTCCTGAGAAGGGAAATCTGAAGCATGAGAGGTGAGTTCCCAGTCATCTCCAGAGCTTGGCTGTTGGAACCCAATGGGTCTCCAGGGCCTTCTGGAAGCTTCCCTCAGCCACAAAGGCTGGGAGGGAGGGGCTTTGAGGCAGATGAGGGGGAACTGGCTGTGGCTTGGGCAGATGAAGATGTCTTCTGACTTCCAGACCCTGAGCCCGACCTCCACAGACCCCTTAACCTCCTAATGTCCAAGGGCCTCAGCCTCCAGCCCTGGATGTCCGAGCGCTTAGCAGGATGCCAGGACTCCTTCCCAGGCTGGGGGTGGAAGTTGGGGGAAAGGGACTAGGCTAGAAGGAGAACTTTCTAGGATGAGGGGCAGGCAGAGGAAGTTCCTCTGGACTAGTTGAAGCAACAGAAGCCCTCTCCCCACAGCGTCCCCAAGTTTCTGCTAGGGGAATATGCCCGCGCCTTTGCTAGCTCTGAGCATCCCCTCTAGCTTTCCCCAGGGGCAGGCGCCGCGGGGTGGCCGCAGGTCCTCTCCAGCAGCTCCTCCCACCAGAACTATGCTGGGGGGGCTGGGCTGAAGTTGGCGCTGGGCTCTGGAGTTAACAAATGTTGACATTTGGAGAATGGGAGCTGTCGAGGTGCTTTATTGGTGTTAATGTGCTGTGGGCAGGATTAGTGACTCCCCGAATTGTTCTCTGGAATGGAGCAAGTGAAAGCGGAATGGATCTCCTCCACTCGACTTAGGATTTGATTAAAAGCTCCTTCCCAGTGATGAAGATCGAATTGAATTAATAGCTTACTGGCCCTGTGCCTGCAGTGGGAGCAAGGGAGGGGCACTTGTCCTCTCTGCCCTGCCTCCTTGCCTTCCCTTCCTGGGAACCAGGAGTGCCCCACCTTGGCACCCAAACTTCTTTCTGTGATCCTCCCCTTCCCCCAGACCTGAGTTCCAGAAGCTTCTTGAGAGAGGAAGGGTCTCAGGAGGCCTGACCAGCTTGCAGTTCTCTTGCCCAACCGTAAAGAAAGAACCAGATGCCACGTGAAGACAGGTGGGGGCTGCGTACAGGGCAGCAAGGGACTAAGAGATAGTCCAGGTCTTGGAAGCCAGGACCATCCCCAGGTCCCAGGGCAACGCCTTCACACTGCCATGGTGCTGGTAAGTGCTCCTATTCTCCCTCGTATTTGAAGGCTTCCCAGCCAGGATCCCCTCTTGCCCCAGCCTGTTCCCCTCTTGTTATGACAGTGTTTCCTTAGCCTCTTGCTTGCCCCTTGGCACTGCCCTTACTTATAGCCAGGTGCCCAGGCTTTTCCATGGGCCACATGGCCAAGTCTCTCCTCTGAGCATCACCCTCCATCACCTCCACTCTGGATCCTCTGGGGAGGACCATATCCAGCCCTTCCTGGAGGCCAAGCTCCAGGTCTGCCCAGATATGCCATGGGGAGCCCTGTCTTCTCTGCCACCCCCACCCTGCCATGCAGGGGTGCCCGTGTGTGTGCATGTGTGTGAATTTAGCCAGAGGCGTGCACATGCATGATGATGCATGTACTTCAACACATGTATCCCTACCCAGCTTTTCAGATACTGAAGACTAATCCCCACGAGAAGATTTCAGAACCCAGTCATGCTGTGCCTCAGCCCAGTCTGTGTCATGCCCCTGACTGCTGCAAGGAATTGATCAGTAACCATCACCTGGCAATGAGCTTGCAGCTTGACACGCACCATTCTATTTAATGCTTATGGCAACACACCAGGAAAGCTACTGCAACTGTTCCCATTTTACAGGTAGGAAACAGGATCTACCCAAGGTAGCAGAAAGCAAGTGGCCAACTTGGGTGTTGCGCCAAGTGTGTCTGACTCCACGGCTCACTGTCAATTCCCTTGTTTCTCTCTAGCTGGGGGCAGGCTGGACCCACGCCCGGGGGCAGTGAACAGTATCTACAGATGGTTCCCTGCCAGTTCCTCCCCCACCCACCAAAAGCCCCCATACACACTGCACCGGGCTCCTCACTCTGCCCTCGGAGGGAGTCCCACCCTCTGGGGACCAGTGGCCAGGTGCTATATATGGTAGGCACCACACACCCCACCACAGCAAACCAGGGAACTTAATATTTTTTTTAGCTTTTTAATAAAAAAATTCTAGAAACTGGTATAATGAACCCACATGTATCCATCACCCAGCTTCAAAACTTATCAACATTTTGCTAATCTTGTTTCATCTATTCTCCCGCACACATTTTTTTCCTGAAGATTTTAAGCAAATCTCAGACATCATTTCATTTTGCCTGTAAATACTTCACTATCCATCTCTGACAGATAAGGACTTCTTTTCCCTTAACCTAATTACAATCCCATCAACACACCTAACAAAATGAGCACGGGTCCCTCATGTTATGTCATAGTCTATGTCTGAATTTCCCCGGTGGCCTGAAAATGACTTTTTACAGTTGGTTCGTTCAAATCAGGACCCAAACAAGGCCTGTCCATTGCATTTGGTTGGTGTCTACCAAATCTTTACAAGTCCCCGGCCTCCTTCACCCCTTCCCTCCTGCCCCCGCTGCCTCCCAAAAGCAGGTGACTGGTCCCGTGGAATGTTCCACATTCTAACTGACGCATTCCATCCTCATGGTGTGATTTAACATCCTCTGCAATCTCCCTAAAGCTCTTTTCAAAAGTATAAAATAGTCACATCACTCCCCTACTTAAAACCTTCCCATGGCTTCCTGTTGCCCTGAAAAGAAAATTCACATTCTTTTCTTGGCCTGCAAGGACCTGCCCATATGATTTGTCCCCTGATCCCCTCTCAAACCTCCCCTCCCACCTCTCCACCCTTTTCCTGTCCCCTCAGCCTTGTTCCAGGTCCCCTCGGCCTCCTTTTCTGCCTCAGAGCCATTGCAGACAGAGGTGGTTCCTTCTGTTGGAATGGGGACGCTCTTCCCCACCTCTGCCCAGGCCACCAGCCGACTCCTCCTCACCAGCAGGTCTCATCTTCTGTCCCCTTCCCAGACAGGGACCCGCCCTGGCCGCCCTACCTAAGTAGATTCCTTTCCCCAATTCGATTGTTTCCCAGTATGATCTCTTTTTTGTGTGCATTGCACTTCTCAAATTGTGTTATTTTTGTCTCTTTGTTTCTTTTTTAAATGGTCAGCTGCTTCCTCCCTCCCCCACACCACAGAATACAGGCTTTGTGAGGATAGTACTGTGTCCGCCTGGTATCTCCCAGGCCTAAAACAGGGCTTGGCGCATAATAGATGCTCAGGTATTTGTCGGTTAATAGAATAAATGGAAGGGAGGGAGGGAGAGATAAGAGGTTTATCTTTCAAAGAGCTCACAATCCGGTTGGGGAGGCAGGAAACAAAGAGAATGGTAGACCTTTCAATCAATCAACCAATTAATATCTATTAAGCACCGACTAATAACCTTCACACTTTTCCAGGCACAGAAGAGATATCTTAGGTGTTAACAACCCTAAGTGAAAGGATAAACCGGTGCTTTGTCTAAGTGCCCCAGAGTCTGGGTGAGAGGTTGGCTGGGGGAAGAGTGAACAGCCTAGACGTCCTCCTGGAGGGCTTCAAGGCGGAGGGAGTCCTGAGCGGAGCCTCACTTACTAAAAAATCCTTCACAGTGTCCGAGGATTCCAAAGGATGTCTCTGATGATTCTCCCTGTTGGAGAGAGAGGGAAGTTGAGACTCAGCCATTTGTCTGGGTCCCACAGCAGGCAGGTGGCAGAAGTGGGAAAACAGTCCACACACTGCGGCCGGGCGGGCACAGGGAGCAGGAGGGCAGGAGGGAGGCGGGCAGAAAGCAGCTGCTTAAAGGAACAGAAGCGGCAGAGGCCCTGGAGGGCACCTGGGGAGGTGAGAACTGGACTCCCCGCCCAGAACTGGAGACTCCCCAGCAGTTCTGCCACCAAGTGGGGCCCCCAGGTATCTGACCTGGGGACAGGAGAGCTCCCTGTCCCTGGCTCTGTCCTGTAGCTTCTGGGGCCCTTCCCCTGACATGAGCCTCTGGAATTTTTACACACCAAACCTCAGGCTCCCCGCTTCATGGCTTTAGTTATTTTTAATTTAGACAAAAGGCCTCTCTTGGCCTTTTATGGTCCCATCCAATTGAGCTTTCTGCCTTTTTACTTGAGTTGTCCATTTTTACTATTTTGATCTCAACTGTTTTTATTAAGTCTTCCTTTAGCTTGAAAACATTTTGGGGGGTCTTATTTATTTTACCTCTTTTTTATCTTTTGTTTTTAAATGCAAGCAGGAAGACAGCAGAATCACAGAGGAGAGGCCAGAGGGGAGGGTCCTGGGCTGACGAGACTGGACCTGAGGCCTGGGACTGGTCCCAGCGTGCTCCTCCAGGAAAGGGGCCAATCCCACTTGAAAATGACATTCCAGCAGCACAGAGATTCACAGGGCAAATGACTCTTCCAGAAAAGATAAGATTAGCCCCTCCACAGCCCAGAGGACTTACCAGCACAAGGCCTTTTAACTTATTTCTGGGAGGGTAAGTGACATCTTGATGAAACTGTTTTGACATGAAGACACTGGATGTGGCCTCTAAAGCAGCCATTAAGCCTGTAGTTTGTTCTTACTGCTAAGTTAGGAGCAGAGCAGACGCCTCACCCCATTCCCAAACCCCACCCTAGGGACCCAGTAACAGGCAAGAGCCTCTATGGACAACATTCCTGGTAATAAGCAACCAGCCTGCTACATTTTGACACACCTGTGTCAAAATGTCTCCCACGTCAAATTCCAGGGGTCAAAACATTCTTCCATTCTAAGGTTTCGGGCTTTGGTTAGTTAGACATACGGCACCCTTTAAAAGCACAGTGTTGTCTGTGTTCTTGACATTTACATAAACGGTTTCATGCTATCAATTTCATTCTGGCTCTTACATTTCTCACCTCTGGGTTGCTTGTAAGATCTTCCCGATCGCTCAGTGTAGATGCAGCTCATTACCTCCGACTGCTGCGTGGCACGCCATCACACACGAGCGCCATGTTTGGTTTACCCATCCCCTAGTGAAGGACACCAGGCTGGTGTCTCATCTTTGCACATGTCTCTCGTGGGCCTCTGCGTCTCTTGGAACCACAAGGACAGGGATGGGGAACGTGCACACATCCCTGATACAGGTTTCTCCGGAACGTGGCTGTCCTGACTCCATCTCCTAACAACAGGGACTGGGCACTTTCCCTTTCCCACCTCCTCACTAGTACTTGATATGATTCCAATTTTCCAATTTTTGCCAAGCTGAGGGACTAAAAGAGGACTTTCTTATTTTAATTTGTGTTGAAAGATTCAACAATCCTTTTTATAGCTATAAGCTAGTCACATGTCCACTTCTGTGAATGGTATTGAAATCCTGTTTCTTTTTTTCCTATTAAATTCTTGTATTTGGATTTGCAGTTCTTTATATATGCTGGATATTAAAGCTTTGTCAGGTTTAGACTTTTAAAAATATATGTATTAGTCCATTTGTGTTGCCATAAGGAAAATATCTGAGGCTGGGTAATTTATAAAGAAAAGCGGCGTATTCGGCTCACGGTTCTGCAGAGTGTACAAGACTCATGGACCCAGCATCTGCATCTGGTGAGGGCTTCAGGAAGCTTCCAATCCAGGTGGAAGGTGAAAGGGGAGCAGGCATATCACATGGCCGCAACAGGAGCAAGAGAGAGAAGAGCCGCTGCCAGGCTCTTTTAAACAACCAGCTCTCAGCATGAACTAATAGAGCGAGAACTGACTCTTTATCTGGGGAGGGCATCAAGCCATTCATGAGGGGCCTGACTCAAACACCTCCCACCAGGCCCCACATTCAACACTGGGGATCAAATTCCCACATGAGATTTGGACGGGCCAAACGTCCAAACCACGTCAATCTGCTTCCACTCTGTCACCCCTCTGTTAACTTTGTTTATACTGGTTATTATTTGTCTTTTGATTTTTTGAACAGAAATATCTGCTGTTAATGTGATCAAATCCATTCGTTTGGTGCCTTATGGTTCATGTATTTCTTTTCAATCTTTTCAAAGAAATACTCACTCTGAGGTTCAGAGCTACTTTTCATACATTTTATTTTATTCATGTTTATAATTTTACTTTTCACATTTTAGGTCTTTCTCCATTTAGGCTTTTCTTTTTTTTTTTTTTTGTTAAATATAGTGTTGAGTAGGAATCCAACTTATTTCCAAAACAGTGAACCATTTTTCCTGATACCTTTTACTAAACAATTCATCATTCCCTCACTGATTTGTGATACATCTTCTATCATATGCTGAATTCCCTCATAGTTCTATTTATTTAGACTTGTTTTTGTTCATTAGGTTTGTTTTTTTATGTCTACATCTGTTCCTAGTCTCTGACTCTGTTCCTTTGGCCTATTTGTCTGTTCTTATGCCAGTAACACACAGCTTCTATTATTACGACCTTGTAATCCATTTGATTATCAGCAGAACAAGTGTTGCCTCTTTTTGTCCTTCCCTTAAAATTGGATTAGCTGTTTGTGGATCTCGATTCTTCTACATACATTTTATACTCAACTTGTTTAATTCCCCAAAATTCCTGCAGGAATTTAATTGAATATAGAAATTACTTTGAGGCTAATAGGTATCTTTCTAAGATTAAGTCATCCCCAAACATGGTCATAGTATTTCTGTTCATTTAGGTCTTTCATTTAATGACCTTAGTAAAGTTGAATTCTTTTTCTTTAAAGTCTCAGGCCCTCTTTGTTACGTTAATTCTTAGGACCTCTGTGGTTTTCATCACTGTTGTCAGAAGCAGATTTACTCTCCTTTCCGGGATCCTGAGAGGGGCCTAGAAATACATCCATATTATTGCAAAATTTTAAAAATAGAGTATTTTAATCACAATTCTCAAAGACCACGGTCTCTTTCCATCCCAAGTTCCCCTCCATTCCACCTCCTCTAATGTCAAATAACCCTGGAGTGATTATAGGTACTTTGGAACTCCAGCTAATAGGAATTTGAGCTGGAGATACTTCTCACTTGGGCTTGATGGGATGTATTTATGTGGCTCACAATCACGTACATGTATAGTAAAGTCATTGCCAGATGTCTTGGTGTTTGAATGACTTTCATGAATTCCTGGAATTTATCCTACCCACTGTCCTGACTCACTAGACATCTAAACATAAAGGTGCAAAAATACAGGTAAGTCAAGCAGTTAATTAATTTTTAAGAAATTACTTTTCTGTTTGTAAAGTTCATTATGCTTTTCGGTTTTTAAAAATTATAACTAAGTGTGATTTCTCATTCTAAATGAACATTTACTTTGAATCTGTAGTTTTATTTTATTTTTCTTAAAGACGGCTTCCCAAATTGCATAAACTTGCACCCCTCAAAACTTGGATTTGTCACACAGATATTGTCAATGGTATTAATGTTTTCTGTATTCAAATTTCAATGTTGATTTAGAATACAGCAACCTTACTAAATTCTCTTAATAGTCCTAAAAGTTTGTTGACTTATTTGGGTTTTCTCGCTAAATTATCATATCATTTGCAAATAGTGACGATTTTATCTCTTTATTTCCAATATTATATTTTTAATTTTTTTTCCTATCTCATTGTATTGGTCAGGACCTTCAGTATTCTGTTCAACAGTATGACAGTGGACATTATTTTTTTGTTCCTTACCTTAATAAGAACATGCCAAAAATTTATTCTTGGCCGGGCATGGTGGCTCACACCTGTAATCCTAGCACATTGAGAGGTCAAGGCAGGAGGATTATTGGAGGCCAGGAGTTTAAGACCAGCCTGAGCAACATACTGAGAATCTGTCTCTACAAAAAATTTAAAAATTAGTTGAGCATAATGGCAAATGTCTGTAGTCCCAGCTCCTTGGGAGGCTAAGGCAGGAGAATTGCTTGAGCCCCTTGGGAGGCTGAGGCAGGACAATTGTTTGAGCCTAGGCATTTGAGGCTGCAGTGAGCTATGATCATACCACTGCACTCTAGTCCAGATGACAGAGTGAGACTCTATCTCAAAAAAAAAAAAAAACAACTTTCTTCTTTAAGTATGAGTTACATTACAGGGTTTTGTTAGATAGTCTTTATTAAGTTAAGAAAGTTCCCGTTTCCCTAAGAGTTGTTTAAAAGTCATTCATTGGTGTTGAAATTTATCAGAAGTTTTGTTTGTTTTTGAGACAGGATCTCACTCCGTTGCCCAGGATAGAGTGCAGTGGCATGATCATAGCTCACTGCAACCTCAAACTCCTAGGCTCAAGTGATCCTCCTGCCTTAGCCTCCTAAGGAGCTGGGACTACAGGTCTGTGCTATCGTGCCCAGATAATTTTTTAAATTATTTTTTTATAGAGGGGGTCTCTATATGTTGCCCAGGCTGGTCTTAAACTCCTGGCCTCAAGTGATCCTCCTGCCTTAGCCTCCCAGGGTGTTAAGATTACAGGTGTGAGCCACTGTGCCTGGCCAGGCTCTACTCCTAATTCTAGTTCTCTTGTTGTCTCTATCAATCTACAGTTACTCCCTCCACTGGAGTCTCGAACACTCAAAGTCATCCATGGGGGTTGGGAATCAACATCTTCCAAACTCCTGTTAATATTGATATTTTGAACTCCTCCCATGAATTACAAATGTTCCTAATAGCATCGAGAGGGGCGAATCCTTCCCAGAAGGTTTTTAATTTGGTTTGGCCAGATCCATCAGAGGAATCATTATCTATGGCAGTTACAGTCTTATGCAATGTATTTCTTAAATAAGACTTGAAAGTCAAAATGACTCCTTGATCTATGGACTGCAGAATGTATGTTGTGCTATCAGGCATGAAAACAACATTCATTTTCTCGTACATGTCCATCAGAGCTCTTAGGTGACTAGGTATGTTGTCAATGAGCAGTAATATTTTGAAAGGAATCTTTTTTTCTGAAAATAGGTCTCAACAGTGGGCTTAAAATATTTAGTAAACCACGCTGTAAACAGGCTTTATTGTTCCATATACAGAGCACGGGCAGAATAGATTTAGCATCATTCTTAAAGACCTAGGATCTATGGAATGGTAAATGAGCACTGGCTTCAACTTAAAGTCACCAGCGACATTAGCCCCTAACAAGAGTCAGCCTGTTGTTCTTTGAAGCTTTGAAGCCAGGCATCGACGTCTCCTCTCTGACTATGCAAGTCCTACATGACATCTTTGTCCAATATAAGGCTGTTTTATCTACATTGAAAATCTTCTGTTTAATGTAGCCAGCTTCATCAGTTGGCTGGATCTTCTGGATAACTTGCTGCAGCTTCTATATCTATATCGGCACTTGC
This sequence comes from Avahi laniger, assembly GCA_963575035.1. Taxonomy (NCBI): domain Eukaryota; kingdom Metazoa; phylum Chordata; class Mammalia; order Primates; family Indriidae; genus Avahi; species Avahi laniger. Next base: position 46,739 of record CAUYSK010034269.1, read on the forward strand.
TGCTTCACCTTGCATTGTTACGTTATGGAGCCGGCTTCTTTCCTTAAAGCTCATGAAACAACCTTTGCTAGCTTTGACTTTTCTTCTGCAGTTTGCTCACCTGTTTCAGCCTGCATAGAATTGAACAGAGACAGGGGCTCTGGATTAGGCTTTGGCTCAGGGAATGTTGTAGCTGGTTTGATCTTCTACCCAGACCACTAAAACTTCCTCCGTATCCGCAATAAAGCTGTTTCACTTTCTTCTCATTTATATGATCACTGGAGTAGCACTTTTAATTTCCTTCAAGAACTTTCCCTTTGCATTTACAACTTGACTAACTGGCGAAAGAGGCCTAGCTTTCAGGCTATCTTGGCTTCCGACATGCCTTCCTCACTAAGCTAGTCGTTTTTAGCTTCTGATTGAAAGTGAGAGACACTTCCTTTCCCCTGAATACTCAGAGGCATTGTAGGGTTATTAATTGGCCTAATTTCAATATTGTTGAGTCTCAGGGAATAGAAAGGTTGGAGATGAGGGGGAGAGATGGGAGAGTGGCTGGTCAGCGGAACTGTTGGGACACACGCGACATTTATTGACTACTCACCATCCGTTACTGGCGCGGTTCATGGTGCCCACAACAACCACAATGGTAACATCAAAGATAACCGATCACAGATCACCATAACATATATGATAATAATGAAAAAGTTTGAAATATTGTGAGAATTATCACAAAGCAGATACACTTGGAAAAATGGCACCGATAAACTTACTCTACACATACCACAAACCTTACATTTTAAAAAACACAGATATTTCTGCAAAGTGCAATAAAGTGAAGCACAATAAAACAAGGTATGCCTGTGCTTTCTAATAGCAAACTACTTTCACATTCCTGGGATAAATTCTTCCCATGGAGGGTCTTTTTTTTTTTCATTACAGCATAGCCTACTTCCGTTAATTACGCAAATCTTAAATGTGCCGCTTGAGGAGTGTCTACCTACGTACACATTCATTTAAACTCACTCAGACGCGGATCACGCACATTTCCAGCCCCATAGTGCTCTCTCGTTCCCCTGGCCAGTCTGTTTTGCCCATCTCCTGGTCCCCAAGGTAGGTATTCTTCTTCTCTCTTGCTGTAAATTCATTTGGCCTGTCTTGAAAGTCTTAGAAATGGAATCATAGCATGTAGTCCTATGTGTCTGATTTTTTCACTCAACAACATGGATCCAGTTATACTGTGTCTGGCAGTAGTTATATTTTTCGTGTTATTTAGTATTACATTATTTGGAAAACTATGTATTGTTTTTAATACAATATTAGATTCACTTGATATTTTACTGAAGTTTTTGTACCTATATTTGCAAATAAAAGTGGCCTAAAATCTCTTTTTTGTATAATGTCTTTTCCTTTTTGTTTTTGTTTGTTTTTGTTTTTGATACAGGGTCTCACTCTTAAATGTGCAGCTTGTTCTCAGTCTTAAATGTGTTGCTCAGGCTAAAGTGCAGTGGTGCCATCCTAGCTCACTGCACCCTCGAACTCCTGGGCTCAAGAGATGATCCTCCTGCCTCAGCCTCCCAAATAGCTGGGACTATGGACATGTGCCACCGCACCTGGCTGATTTTTCTTTTTTTTCTTTTTTTTTTTAGAGACAGCATTTTGCTGTGTTGCCCAGGCTAGTCTAAGACTCCTAACCTCAAGCAATCCTCCTGCCTTGACCTCCCAAAGTGCTAGGATTACAGGTGTGAGCTACCGCACCCAGCCTTTTTCTTTTTTGGTATCGAGTTATATCTAGTTCAAGAATTGACCTGGACAGCTTGCCTTTTTTTCTGTTTTTGGAATAGTTTGTATTAGATACCAATTAGCTGGGGATTTTTTTGTTTTCATTCCCCCTACCCCCAGTTTTATTGAGATATAGTTGGTATACAAAAAGCTACACATAATTAATGTATCAATTAGCTGTTTCTTAAAATTTTGGTAGAGCTTACCTTTAGATGCCTGTAAAATAGCCTGAGCCTTTGGACTGTGAGGTGGCAGGGAGACTTTTATAGCCACCGTTTTAACTTGTTTGTTATTTTACTCTTAGTTTTCTATTTATCTTGTACCCATTTCAGCATTATATATTTTTCATAAATTTGTGCATTTCATCTAGATTTTGAAGTGTATATAGTTGTGTATATGTTTATAGTGGTTCTAATATTATTTTTGTGTTTTTAAATCTCTGTTCTATCTCCTTTGTAATTCTGTAGTTTGGTTATTTGAAACTTTCTCTCTTGTTTTCTTGATGTTTCTTTTATCAGTCTTTTTAAAGATGTTTATTTTATGAGTCGTTTCAAAAAACTTGTTTTTATTAATCATTTATATTGTTTTTGCTGTCCTTGGGACTGTTTACTATTTCATTGATTTCCGCTGTTACCTTTACTATTTCCTTTTATCTTTTTTATTTGGGTTTTCTCTACTGCTTTTGTTCTCCTGTAGATTTGAATACGTATTTCCTTTGTTTTCAGTTGTTTTCTGGTATATTTAAAGCTACAAATCTTCCTCTTGTTATGCTTTAGCTGCATTACCTCAATGTTGACAGGTAGAGCTTTTCTTGACATTCAATTCTAAGTAGTTCATAATTTCCCTTAAGATTATCTCTTCAATCCAAGGGCTATTAAGTAGTATGTTTTTATTTTACAGACACATGGGATATTTTGGCTATTCTTTTTGTCTCTTCCCACCTACCGTCTCCCTTGACTGATATCACTTTGATATTATCTGGACTTTAATTTTAGATCGTGATATATATTCATCATTTATTTAAGGATCGATAAAGTTTAATAAGTTCTTTTCCAATCTTATTTTTCTTATCCTATATCTGCCTCTTAGATTCACTTTTTTTTAATTGTTGGAATTCATTTTGTGTATAGTATTTATGCTTGAGAATAACATTACTTTGCCCCCACATTTAAATTAATATTTAAGCCAGACACAGTGTCTCATGCCTGTAATCCCAGAACTTTGGGAGGCCAAGACAAAAGAATCACAAATATAGCTAACTGATCTTTGACAAAGGCAATACAATGGAGCAAAAGTCAATACAATAGAGAAAAGTTAGTCTTTTCAACAAATGGTACCAGAATGACTGAACATTTACATACAAAAAAAGAAAAAGAATCTAGACACAGACTTTACATCTTTCACAAAATTAACTCAAAATGGATCAGAGACCTAAATGTAAAACTCCCAGAAGATATAGTGCAGGAGAAAATCTAGATGATCTTGGATTTGGTGGCGACTTTTCAGATACAACACTAAAGGCACAATCCATAAAAGAAATAATTGATAAGCCAGAATTAATTAAAATTAAAAACTTCTGCTCTGCAAAGGACAATGTGAAAAGAATGAGAAGACAAGCCACAGACTGGGAAAAAATATTTGCAAAAGACGTATCTGATAAAGGACAGTTAATCCAAAATGTAAAAGAATTCTAAAAACATAACAATAAGGAAACGAACAACCCGATTAAAAAATAGGCAAAAGATCTGAACGGACACCTCATCCAAGAAGAAACATAGATGGCAAAAAAAAGTGTATTGAAAGATGCTTGCCAGGTGAAAGGGCCCATGCCTGTAGTCCCAGCTGCTCGGGAGGCAGAGGTGGGAGGATCGCTTGAGGCCAGGAGTTCAAGGCCAGCCTGGGCAGCATAGTGAGACTCTATCTCTAAAAATATATTTTTTTAATATTTTAAAAAGCAGATATAAAGACAAAAAAATTTTTTCTAAAGATGCTTAACATCATATGTCTTGAGGGAGTTGGAAATTAAAACAACAATGAGATATCGTTATGCACCTATTAGAATGGCCAAAATTCAAAACACGACACCACCAAATGCCAGTGAGGGTGTGGAGTAACAAGAAAAACCATCCATTGCTGGTGGGAATGCAAAATGGTATAGCCACTTTGGAAGACAATTGGGCAGTTTCTTACAAATTAAACATACTCTTACCATACGATCGGGCAATCCCACTCCTTGGTATGTATTGAAAGGAGCTGAAAATTTACATTCACACAAAAACCTGCACACATGTGTTTATAGCAGCTTTATTCATAACTGTCAAAACTTGAAAGCTACCAAGATGTCCTTCCGTAAGTGAATGAATAAACATACTACAGTACATCCTGACAATAGAATATTATTCGGTGCTAAAAAGCAATGACCCATGAAAAGACGTGTAATAATCTTACATACGTGTGACTAAGCGAAAGGAGCCGATCTGAAAGGCTGCAAACTATATGATTCCAGCAATATGGCATTCTTGAAAAGGCAAAACAACGGAGACAGTAAAAATATCAGGGGTTGCCAAGGGTTAGGAAAGAGGAAGGAACAAACAGAGTGCAGAGGATTTTTAAGGCAGTGAAATTGTTCTGCATGATACCACAGTGGTGGATATATGTTCATTATACGTTTGGCCAAACACATAGAATGTACAACACCAAAAGTGAACCCTAATGTCAACTACAGATTTTGGGTGATAATTGTGTGTCATTGTGGGTTCACACACTGTCACCAATGTACCACTCTGGTGCGAGGTGTTGATAGTGGGGGCAGCCGAAGGGGGTGGGGGTGTACAGGAACTCTCTAGTTTCTGCTCGCTTTTACTATGAATCTAAAATTGCTCTAAAAATAAAATTTATTTAAAAATTTTAAATTTTACTCTAATGTGTCTATGCATGAGATTTTTCCTTCTCTATCTTGTTCAGTATGCTTTTAACCATTTCTCTCTGAGGACTTATGTATTTCTTTAATTCTGGACGATTTTAAGTCACCGTTTCTGTAACTATTTTCTCCCTTCTGTTCCACGCTCCTCTCCTTCAGTGACTCATCATAGACACATACGAGTATTAATACTTGTTAGTACACTCTGTCCTATCTTATATCTTAGTTTTTTCATACTCCTATCCCTAGAAGAGGTCTTTGATCCTTATTTGACCTTTTACGCTCCACAATATTGGATTTGGTTGAAATGAATGTCCCCCAGAGCTGAGTCCCCAACCCGGCTTGTCTTTCTGCCACTGCTGAGGCAGTCCAGAGGGCTGGGGAAAAGCCATTTCCAGGATCCCAGCTCCAGGGGCCATTTCCTCATTCAAAAACATTCATTCCTTTTCTCCTCTGTGCCTGGCCCTGTCCTGGATCCTGGAGGCACTTACTTGGTCCCTGAATCCATCTCCAACACACTCATCACTCTCCTCCCCGCCTGTGGTGCCCCAGCCAAGCTAGACTCCTCCTAGCACCTTGAAGATGCTGAGCTTGCTCCCTTCTCAGGGCTCTTCCACTTGCTGTTCCCTGTACAGGAGGCACCCTCCCACTGCTCCACCCTTCCATTCTTGGCGGATTTCTGTATTGCTGATTTTTCTCATCATTTGAGGCCCAATTCAAGTGATATCTCCTTAAAGAGCCCACCCCTGACCACTCTGCCTGCGGCAGCCAACCCCCTGGTCACTCAGTTTTGTCCTCTTTCCCTTCCTTAGACACGGCATTTCCCACCCCTGGAAATGAGTCCGGGAGGCCGGGCTGAGCTGCAGTAACAAACGAGAGGGGACGGCCCAGTCAGTGTTTACTGTGTCACATGCTGGGCGCCTTGCCGATCTCGCATGTATCATCTTATTTAATTTACACAACCGCCACGCAATGCAGATGCCGTGGCTCTCCTTGTGCTGCAGGTGAGGGACCCGAGGCTTAGGGCGCTGACGTGAAATAGCCAGAGTGTGGTGGAGTCTGGGTCGGACCTAAGTCCGTGTGAACCCAGAGCCCCTGTGTTCTCGTCTCGACAAATACGAAGTGGGAGGAAGGAAGAGGTGCTCCTCCACCTCTCTGCCTCTCTCCTGCTGGCGTCCGGCTCTGTCGTGGCAAATCTGGACATCGGCCCGGGGCAAAGATCTCCAGAGCTTGGAGGGGTGCGTGATGCCACCTCAAAGCACCAGTGACCAGCACACCACTGAAAGGACAGAGACGCTGGGCTTTCTGTCTGCCCTGCCCCACCCCTTACAGCACAGAGTGATCAGGAAGAGACACCAAAAGGCCTCATTCCATTAGGAATCTAGAGAAAGATCTTAAACTCATGCTTACTCATGGGCTGCTTCTTTTGCTATGGTTAGGGCTCACTGGACCCCTCTCCCCAATTCCACGAGGTCAGTGCGCACAAAGGCGAGTCAGGGCTCCCCTCCCCCACCTGAGCCCACCAGTTCCGTGGCCCTCTAGCCTCACATCCAGGGGGCTCCTCGTTCCTGGGCAGAACCCAATGCTCCCAGTTTGTTTCTACCTGCTCCCTCTGGGCGGTGGAGATTCTGGGTCCTCTGGCTTTTCCCGCCTTTGTCCCCTCTGACAGAGAAGGCCATCCCCCAACCCCTGGGACAGCCAGGGGTGTTAGGGGGCGCCGGGCTAGAGAGAAACAGAGCTGCTGCCCCAGAACCCCTTCCCCACCCCTTGGCTCTGACACGGACAAGAAGGAGAAGGGTAAAGGCGGAGAGAGCAAGGAGCGTTCCCGTTCCGCATCCTCCTCCATGCCTCCCTGGATGCCGGTGGAGGAGGCACAGGGGCGGCCACCAGTCCCTCTCTCGCTAGTCGGGATAGGCATGTGAAGGACAACCACACGACGCTCGCTGGGCCTCACGGCCGGAGCAGGTTTTACAGTCTGCAGAGGGCTGTCCTTGTGTTTCGTCACCTGACAGCTCTTGGAAGTAAGCAGGAAGGCACTGTGAGCCGCCTTTGTGTGCAGGGGGAAACCGAGGCTCCGCAAGGTGAACTTCTATACTGAAGGCTACACTGCGACCTTGGGTCAGTGCTCTAGCCAGGGCTGTCCTCTGCTCCTTTACGTTAATGTATGTGCGTTTACATGAGTTTCTTAGTCTGCTTGGGCTGCCACAAAAAAAGACCATAGACTGGGTGCTTAAGCGACAGAAACTTATTTTCTTACAGTTCTGGAGGCTGGAAGTCTAGCCCAGGGTGCCAGCGTGGTTGGGTTCTGCTCAGGGCCCTCTTTCTGGCTTGCAGAGGGCCATCGTCTTGCTGTGTGCTCGGATGGCCTTTCCTCTGCACATGCTCAGGGAGAGAGAGAGCTCTCTGGTGTCTCTTCTTATAAGGGCACTAATCCCATCATGATGGCCCCACCCTCATGACCTCATCTATCCGTAGTTACCTTCCAAAGGCTCTGTCGCCAAATACCATCACATTGTAGGTTAGGGCTTCAGTATATGAATTTGGGGGGAGGTGGGGCACAAACACTCAGTCCATAGCCCTGGGCTTGCACAAAAGGAAAACAGATGTGTGTGCACGAGGGGGGCACGCACAGTGTGCAAATGTCCACCGTGCGTCCTTCCTGTGTCCATGCAAGGGGAGCTGCCTCCTCAGGCTGGGCCCTGGCTCCAGCCGCTGTTCCCTGGGAGTACTGTCCTCCCCCGTGATCTGCCGGGCCCTGTCCTTGTCCTTGTACTGCCCTAGCCCTCACCCAGCCCCCCACTCCAGCAGACTGTCCTCCTCGGCTGAGAGCTCCATCTGGCTTTGTTCCTGCTGCTGGGGAGCTATGTGGACACTGGCTGCCCAGTCCTGCCATGGCTGGCTCACCCCCACTCCTGTGTGCTGAGCCTCTGCCCTCTGCTCCACCCTTCCTCACTGCCCTCAGTGCAAATAGTAGGAAGTCCACCTTGGATCTGACTTGCCCCCGTACCAAGAAAACAGCTCTTCTCCGTCTAAATTCAACAAGGAACCTCCTCCCGGCTCTCATCGCCTGCTGCCCCAGCACGGCCTTTCCCTCCCTCGGCAGGGAGAACGAGGCTCATTCCCTGTACCTACAGGTGGTGTCTGGGGAAGCCTTGCCTGCCCTGGCCTCCCTCTGTTTGAACAGAGCCGTATTCCACAGGCCACAGCGGTGGAGAGGCGGGGGCCTCCTTCGCTGCTGTCAGTTTTCCAGCGGAGCTTATCTGCACCTTCACACGGTATTCTCCTGTCAGGGGAGCCGGGGGCTGTGTGACAACCAGTTTAAATAAACACTGCCTCCCTCCCATTCCCCTGTTCCCTGTTCTGTTACTGAGGACAGCAAAGTGTCTCCCTGGCTTCCACAGATCTTGGTATATTGTCACCTGTCCTTATTTGATTAGTGTCTTACTCAAAGTACCTGGGGCCATCTCTCTGCAGAAAGAGAGCAAGAAAGAGGACATGTCTCCCCCTTTCCTCTTTGCTGCCTGAGCTGCCTGCCCGGAAAGGTGAGGGACGCAGGACCGAGGGGAGCGGGGTCTGGGAGATGGAGCAACATGCGGCCAGGGGGCAGGAGAGGGGGCCAGGGAGGCCAGGGACTTCAAGGCTGCAAGCCTCGGATCGATGGCCCGGGTGTGTTTATTCAGAAGCCCTTTCCAGACATCTTCATCTCCACCCTCCATCTGCCATCATGACCCGCGGTGGCCTCGCCAAGCTCCACAGTAGGAGGAGACAAGAGGGGCTTCATGTTTTCCCCCATTAAGGAGAACACGTGCGTCCCAGCAGCCCTAGTGGTGAATGTCGGTACTGCCGGAGTGAGGTCCTGGATTCTGACCCCCCGGGACGTCTGCGGCCTCCAGGAACATGGATGGAACACACCAGGCCCAAGAGCACCAAACACCTAGGGGACCCTGGAAGGCAGTGTGACCCTGTCCATGTGAACCCTCCTCCGATGCTGGCAGAACAGCTCAGCACTCGCTACCTTCTCACTCGGGGTCATTGACACTATCCTATTGTCTTATTTCATTTTCTTAGCAGTCCTTTGAGACAATTGGTATCATTTGCATTTTCCAGAGAAGAAGCTGAGGCTCAGGGGGCCAGATGACTTTGTCAAGGTAACATAATCAGCAAGTGGTGGAGCCAAGGCTCAGAACAGGATCCGCTGACGGTGACTCCAGTATGCCCTCCATGGCGTTAGCCTGAAGCCCCGGCCAGTATGGTGGTGCGAGCAGCTTGACTTGCCAGGCCCTTCGAGAGCAACACAATGGAGAAGGAGAAGGGAGCGCCGGCCCTCTCCAACAGGTGTTTTCCGGTGCGTGTGTTTTCTTTGGCAGGTAGTCATGAACTGTGCCGGCTGCGTCAGACATGCATCCCCGGTGAACAATAGCTGCAGCGTGCACATCCTCACGTACGCTCACCAAAGGCTGACACCCACACCCGTATGCTCAAGCACGCGTGCATTACCTTTCTCACCCCCTCCGCACCTGCGTCCCCTGGGAATCCATTCAATCCACTCAACAGAGCAGGGAGGAGGGGAAGACAGACCCATATCAACAGTGTGTTTCTATTTCTCTCTCTCCTTGTGAAAACAAAAGGGAACCGTGCAAAGCCTCATCCAGTATTCACTGGGAACCATCCTGACATGATCCCAGGAAAATAAGTCCTTTTCAAGCCCATGGTTCCAGCACAGTCTCTCCCGTGACCGGGAGCCGGCAGAGCAGGCTGCGTGCGGGGCTCCCTGGCTGGTGGAGGCACTTGGTGTTGGGGCTTAATTATGATTCATGGAGCTGCATTGTGGAGATGGTTTAAAGCCACTTAATTAGTGTAGGAATATACAGCCATAACTGCTGAAATATGGCCTAATTAACCTATGGAAAAGCCGAGACCGCTGCTCGGGAATTCCAGAAACATTAGTAGTCAATTAATGTGCCCAGTCAGCTTCCTGGCACAGCTTTGTGGGGGACACACAGCTGAGGGCCAGACAGAGAGGAATAGGGTTTGCCCTGGAGGGCGGTGACATTTAAGAGGACATGTGTTAAGTGGGTGGGGGCGGGAGAGGGGGCTGATATTTACTGAGCACCTATTAAGGACCAAGCAGTGTTTTAGTCCATTTCTTACTTAATCCTCAAAGCAATCCTTTAAGACAGATATGAAAGCTTAGAGAGGTTCATTAACTAAGCCAACGTCACACAGCTGGGAAATAGTTAAACTGGAATTCACCCTCTAGTCAGGCTGCTCCAAAGGCCATGCTCTTCCCTTCCTTCTGCTCTGCCTGAGGCGGACACAGAGGGCTGGGGAAATGGAACCGAAGAAGAAGCCCTTTCAACCCTAAGGAGGCACCCCTTCCTCTGACAGTTTAGAAAAGTGGGGTCATTCAAGCTTCCTGGAGGCAAGTTTGAGCTGTCAAGTGTGTTGTGCAGGTTAGACATCGCACAACCCTAGGGGCTCCCATTCATGCCAACTACAGTGGGAATAATGCCCCTAGAGGCCACAGTGCACGGCCTGCACAACCACTCACAGCAGCCTTGGGGGACTGCCCTATGTGACCCTTTACTTTCCCTTCCCACCCAAGACACCACCCCCATCCCTCACTCTGAGCCCAGATGTTGGCCCAAAGCCAGAGAAGCCACAGCTGAGATCGTCCTTAATGATGCAGAATTTGAACCCAGTCCTCTCCTGGGGAGACTCCAGCACCCAGGGATGCCCCATGTCAGGACACAAGCTCAAAGCCCTCCAGGGGGAGCCCGAGAGCCAGGCGTGAGCTTCAGCGCCTGTCTGGCCGGCAGGTTGAAGAATATTCCAACAACGTCCTCATTCTTCCCTGATCAAAGGAGCCGGGATTGAACCTGCTGTAATCATCTGTCGGGGAGTTTGCTTAAAATTCCCCTAATTATGGGAGAGCAGAAAATTGCTACGCCTCAGACTGAATAGAGAAATCGAAGGCGCCCTGCTCCAGCTGCCTGGGAAAGACGATCCAGCGTGGGGACAGAGGGGCTGGGAGCAGCGAGGGGGCGGCTAAGGATGGCAGCCACAGGGGACAGCAATGTCCCTGATCCATGCCAGGGAGAGGGAGGGGAAGGCAAGGATCCAGCTGCAACGGGGGCGTGGCGGCTGGATCAGGTGAGGCTGCTGCCTCCCCTGCAGAGAGAAGGGTGCAGGAGTGAGGAGGATGGGCACCTGGGAAGAAATAGCCAGAAGTGCACCCCTCCTGGCTGGAGCTGGCTTTCTGGGGGGCTGCAGGACCCTAACTCTGGCTTAGTGGAGAACGCAGGCTCCGGAGCATCGTCCCTGCCAGGACGGGGCACGGGAAAGAGCAGGGGCAGAGGTGAGGGTGCAAGCGGGCAGGCAGGGCTCCTCCAAACACTCCCTCTGGGTTCAGCCCTGTTCCAGGCACATTGAGGGATCCGGAAGCAGGAGAAGGGGACAGTATTCCTGCCTTCAGGGGTCTCAGTCTGAAGGGGAAGACTGAGTGAGCATCTTAACAAAAGTGAGATTCAAAGACCCCATACACGCCAGCGCTCAGCACACGGTGGTCCTGAGCTGGAGGAAGGAGGACGAGTGTGCCGATCTGGGTGGAGCCGGGGGGAGGCAGGCCAGGGCAGGCCAGTGCCAGGCAGGAGAAGGAAGGGGTGCGGAGGGAGGGATGGCAGAAGGGAGGGACCAGTTTGAAGGAACACTGAAAAGCACAGAGGGATGATGGTGACTATTTTTTAGATGAGGGAAGCAAGGCCCAGGAAGGTGAAGCTACTTGTCTAAGGTCACACAGCTCATCAGTGGCTGAGCTGAGTCTCGAACTCAGGTTTTGGATGCTCAACATGGGCATCAAAGCCGAGCTGGGCAGGGGGACCTCAGTTTCTCACTGGGTCCGGGGCCAGCTCTGGGAGCAGGAGATGGGGCAGGCTCTGATATTGGAGCCAGGGGCGCCCCTGTGGTTCCAAGGAGGGAATAGGATGATGGAATGAAGGTCCACAGTGTAGAAAGGACCAGGGAGAGAGCCATGGAGACCTTCCCCTTCTGATAGTCCGGCCCATCACACTGCCACAGAGGCAAGGAGTGGGGGTGAGCGGCTGGCCAGAGGGTGGAACGCTGGAAGGAAGGTGGAGGACTCAGGCTTAAAGACCCGACGGCATCAGTGTCCCTTCCCGACAAGCTCACGATGATTGTAAGGGGCGAGCACATATAAAGGGTGTCCCCTCTGCTAGCCCTGCCCTAGTCACAAGCTCCTGGGCCCCTACCCCAACAGCTACCCTGCGGAGCAGCAATGTGCCTGGTGCTCCCTGACTCTCTCACCCTCTCCCAAGGGCCTTTTTAGTTCCGTGTGCAAGTCCTCACCACGCCCAGCTTTGGTCCCCTTAGGACCCCGGTGACACTATTGTGTTTGTCCCATTTATAGTATAGCAAAGGGTTGAGACTCTGGGGTTGCAAGTTACAGAAACCCACTCAAACTAGCCTTTAAGTGAAAGGGAAAATTTACTAAAAGGGCATTGGAGTGTCTTGTAGAACCCAAGGGCAGCAGTGTGGTCAGGACTCAGTAAGGACAGGTATCCAGGATGGCAAAGCCACCTGGCACTGAGCATGCCAGCTCCCGTCTCTCTCTGCTGCTTCTCCCTGCACCTCTGCCTCATTTCTTCCTCCGGGCAGACCTCAGGACTCAGGATGACCACCCAGAGCTCCCAAATGCACACGCAATAGAGAACTGCCCAGGAAGACTGTCCCTGGGCCCTGATTCCAATACCCCAAAGACTGAATTCTCCTCGGCCCAGCTTGGCTCAAGTGCCTGTCCTGGTCCAATCACCATTGACCCAGGGGGTTGGGTCATACTGAACAAGTGTCTGCCATGTGCCCACAGCTGTGTGTGAACAGGACAGGTCAGGGGTCATGGTCAGTCGGACAGTAACTCCAACAATTGTCCAGTGTGGCAGTGAAAACAGGACTGGGCGGTGGGTGCATAGTGAACAAGGCCTGGGGGTGGACACGGGAGCGTTACCTGTCTTAGCAGGTGCTCCCCAGGTGATGGAGGCCTCAACCTGCACCCTAAAGGTGAGTTATCCAATGCGGCAGACACTACAGCTCGGGTGGTCAGCTGTGGCTGAGACAAATCTTCAGACGGGAAAAAAACCTGAGGGGCAGGGGCTTCAGCCTGGCCCCTGCCTCTGCAGGAACCAAGATGGACAGCACCAGGCCAGTCTGGAAGGCTAGAGCCCTGGCGCAGGGCCTGCTGGAGAGTCAGGCCAGCCTCTTGGGCTCCAGGGTGATTGTCTGGGGCTAGGAAACCTGTACTTTAGAAACTTGACTATTCTCATGCTATTTGTATTTTCTGTAATTACTTCCCTTTTGTTCTCCCTTAGTATTTATGGAAGTTCTTTGTGAAAACGCCAGCAGATCCCTGCAGTACTGAGAGCAAACAGCAAAGGGGTCTGTGTTTCTTCCTGGGCTCAAAGTGAAAGAGACACATCCCTCGAGCCTGGGAGCGGAGAGGGCAGGAATGTGGCTGGGAGGACCAGGGAGTGGGGGGACCAGGGTTGTGACTGGAGGGGCTCCTCCTCCCCTGAAGGGCCTCTCAGAGCTCTCTCTCTTGGACCTGGGGTGGCTCTGGGCCCCCTTTAAACAAAATCTGTTGTCCTGAACTTGACTGGGCTAGCTGGTAGAACTGCCCACTTATGGGGGGACGCACTGCAAAGCCACCCTCAGGCCAGGTTTGGATGTGAACTCCTGAGGAAGCTGCTCCCTGTGTCCCTGGATGCTCCACAGGGCTGTGGCCAGGAGGAAGGGCAGCAGTGGCTGGACTGGATCACCAGAGGTGCCACCCAGGGCAGGGGCCCCGCCTCGGGGCCCAGGGAACAGGAACTCAGCCACCCGGGACAAGTTCTCCCATCTCCACTGGATTCCAGTCTTCCTCCAAGTTCACCTTCCCCAGCACTGACATTTTGCAGCGTCCAATCTTAAAAACTCAACATGGGCATCAGAGCCGAGTCGGGCAGGGGGACCTCAGTTTCTCACTGGGCCCCGGCCCAGCTCTGTGGGCAGGAGATGGGGCAGGCTCTGATGTTGGAGCCAGAGGTGCCCCTGTGGTTCCAAGGAGGGAATAGGATGATGGAATGAAGGTCCGCAGTGGTAGAAAGGACGAGGGAGAGAGCCATGGAGACCTTCCCCCTCTGATATTAAATTATTTATGAAGTAAATTGTCACCAAGGCATCCCTTGAAGGTCCTGACGCTGCCCCGCACCATGGCTGCTCCTGGCCAGATGGAGTTGCCCTGGGTGGCTGAGCAGCTCAGGGAGGAGCGAGGTGTCTACAGACAGAGGACCAGCAATAACACGGGACATTAGGTGCTGATGGCTCTGCCGAGCAAGAGAATCACAATTAAGGACGTGATGGGTCCCTCCAGGGCTGTCAGATGTGGACCCAGAACAAGGGTGAGGGAGCTGGAGGCTTGGTGAGAGCTCTGGAGGGAGTAGGGCAGAGGGAGCCCCGGCCAGCGCCTGGGGCGCAGCCTCCATCCTCTCAGCAGTAACTGCACCTGCGTTTGTGCCCGATACGCCCACGTGAGGAGGTGGGAGCAGCATTCTCTCCACGTTACAGATAAGATAAGGAAACCGAGGCTCGGAAGGTTAAGTAACTTGTCTGCAGTGCTTAGACGGTGGAGATGCCAGGCAGGCCCAGCCGCACCTGGCACCAACATCAGGACTCACAGTCACCCCACAATGGTGTCTTCTTCCGAAATCGTCTCCAGACTGGGCTCCCCTGACGCCCAGGGCCACAGGCTAGTACTGCCCCAGCCTGGGGCTTGAGGCTTTAGGTGGGAAGCTCTGGGGGGGTCGAGAGCTCATCAGGCTTTCTGCCGGCCACCCCATGGACACCACCTCTCCACCCCCGTGTGGGGGAGGCAGAGGAGGAACATCTGGCCTAGATGGCGTGCAAAGGCCATTCCAGGGGAGGTGGCGGACCCAGGAAGGTGGGAGAGGGAGGGGTGCATGCGTCACCTCAGATCCTGTGTCTGAGCTCCCACCTTGGGGAACCCCCACTCTGATCCTCCCTCCTTGGTCTCTGTCCAGTGGTATCATTGCCTTTAACAAGCCCATCCTTATCTATAGCAAGCGTGCCTGAAGGAGGGTACCTCTACCACCCACTTCTCAGCCTCCCTCCCGGCACCACCCACCTGCACATACCCAGCATGCCCCAGAGCCACCCTGAAGGCCAACTGACGTGTGGGAAGCGGCCCATGAAAAACTCTGCCCTTTTTAGGAGCTGATCATACTGCACTCACTTTGGAGGGCGGGAGAGCAAGGTGGAGGGGAGGGAGGAGACGAGATGAGAGAAGGATGAGAAATGAGATGCTCAGTGCCCCAGACCAGGCAAGGATGAGTCATGGCAGTGTTGGCAGCTGGCAGACAAGGGGCCCCGGGAAAAGGGGAGAATGTGTGGGATGGGGGGGAAGGGCAGGAAGTGAAAGAATTCAAGACAAAGCCCAGTTTTGTCAGAATACCTGTCCCTTCGTTCCCACCAGCCCAAACCCTATCCATCCTTTAAAACCCAGCAAAAATGCCACCTCTTCCATGAAGGCTTCCCTGATCTCCAAATGAAGCTTTCTTTCTCCCTAAGGACTTTATCCACACGGATCTCATGAACCTTGTCACTTTCTTCCCTGCATTGTGCAAACCTGACTAGACCTGGAGCTCCACAGGGCAGAGTCCTGTGACCGGTTGTGAGATAAAGCAAGACTGATGGAGAGGAGAGATGGGGTGTGCGCAGGTCAGAGGACATCAGGTGAAAGGAGCCTCAGGAGAGCCATTGCTTGCAACCTGAAATCTAGACTGTGTTTAGGGACCAAGTAGAAAAGAAGCCTGTTTCTCCAGAGTCCTGGGGAACTGAGGAAGTGAATGTAGTCAGCTCATAGGCGATCTCGGGTGGGTGGAGGGGCAAGCACTGGCCACTGGGAGAATAAATTTTGGGGGGAAAAATGCCCCCATGCCCCACATGGTTTGTTTGTGTTTTGTTGTGTTGCTGTTTTTGTTTTTATTTTGTTTTGTTTTGTTTGAAAGATGGGGTCTCACTCTGTCACGCAGGCTGGACTGCTGTGGCTCGATCATACCTTGTTACGGCAAGTGTCAGTGACCAGTCCCAGGGGAATAACCGAGCAGCACGCAGAGAGTTGGGGAATCAGAAAGTTTTATTGCCGGCGGCCCAGATTGAGGTCAAGCCTCCCAAAATCCAAGCACATTTTCTGGGTTTTTGTCAGGTTTTATACCTTTTCTGGGGGGTTACTTTTAACAAATCACACACAGGTACAAATGGTTAACCAATTAGCAAAAAGACTTAAAAGTTATCCAATGAACAATAATTCTTATAAGTAGTAGAATCATGATAGGCTTATAACAAACATCATAATCATGACAGGCTTGCAGTTTTGTTCAGCTTTGCTCAACTGCTCTGCGGTTTTTTAGCTTGTCACACTGACAGGTGTCAGTGTCTACTTGCTGCTTTGTGGTTTTAAGCAGAACTGGCACAGAAATTTCCCTAACAGTTTCACAGTATAATCCTTACTGAAGATTACAGTTCTCATGGCGTCTTTCAAATCTGTATTTCCTCCAGACTGAAGACTTGTGTCCTTCATGTCTCATGTTATAATATTAACTCATATGTAAATCTCTCTAACCATTATAATTTCACTAAGGGCAATTTGGAATTGCAGTGACATTTAGAGAAACTTTGGTATGAACAAGATTGTTCAGTTGAAAGGCTCCATAAAATAAGCATTTAATGAATCAAATTAAAAGGTCTCTTAAAATTTACTGAAACTTGTGTTTTAATTGATGTATATTAAGTATTTATATACATTCAAAATAAAATTCAGGACTTTTTTTTAAATGTTTAACTCCCAATGTTTTACATGTTTTGACTCTTCCAAGGATCCCATCTCTCCCTCACTCCACCCCAAGTAACTCTGAATTTAAACTAAAAATATTTTAAAATTCAATGAATTAAGAGAGGAAGCAGAGCAAGATGGCTGAATAGAAACTTCCAGCAGCCATCCCTCTGCACAAACATCAAATTCAGCAACTAACCATGCAAACAAGCACCTTTAGAAGAACCAAAAATCAGGTGAGCAATCATACTACCTGGTTTTAACATTATATCAAGGAAAGATGCACAGAGGAGGGCAGAAAAGACAATCATGCGTTGCCTATGCCACCCCTTTCCCATCCCTTAGCAGCGGAGAGAGAAACTGTGTGCGCAGGGGAGGGAGAGTGAAGTGATTGTGGGACTTTGCATTGAAACTCAGCGCAGCCCTGGCACGGGGCAGAATTCTGCCAGTGCCCACAGAGGGAACATTTATTAATAGACTAGCACAGACAGAGGAAACTCCTCCACCCTGGAACCAGAGTTCCAGAAAGCCTCATCACCAGCTGACAAAAAAGTCTGGAGCCTGGACTAAATTTATAAAGCAGTCAGGCCACAAAGGCTGTAGTCCTTGGGCAATACCTGCAGCTGTGCTGGCTCAGAGCCAGTGTATCTGGATGCATGTGACCCAGTCAAACACCAGTGGCAGCAGCCAAGCTAGTGCCTGACTCCCCTCTCTGCCAACTCCAGGAAGTTCAACTCAGGAAGAGACTTCTTCCACTTCGGGAAAGGAAAAGGAAGAATTCAGAGGATTTTGTTTTGCAACTTGAGTACCAGCTCAGGCACAATAAAACAAAGTATCAAGTAGACTCCTGAAGCCCCTGAGTACGGGACTTAGTTCCTGGGTGGCATTTTTGGACCCACCGTGGGCAGAAGGAAACATGCTTCCCTGAAGGGAAGGACCCAGTCCTGGTAGGATTCACCATCTTCTGACTGAAGAGTCCTTGGACTTTGAATAAACATCAGAGGTAGCCAAGCAACAATAACCATGGGTTTTGGAAAAGACTGGGCTGACGTTGAGTGTGACCTGGTTCAAGAGGCCACATGGAAATGCCCATATCACTCTTCCTTCAAATCCAGCAGCCCAGCACAAAGTTAGGGAAGAGAGTGAGAGACTTTGTCTGGTAATCCAGGGAATTCTCACATATAATACTTTACCCAAGTCCACCAAGGTGGTACCACCGAGAGTCTGCAAGAGTCTCAGCAATACTGGGCTTAGAGCAACCCCAGTGCTGATACGGCTGCAGTGACCAAAGACAGATCACAACACTCAATTCCCTTTAAATACCTGGAAAACCTTCTCCAGAAAAATGGGATCAAACAAGCCCAGACTGTGAAGATTAAAACAAATACCTAATGCCAAGACACTGACGAACATAGACAAGCATCAAGAACATCCAGGAAAACATGATGTCACTAAACAAGCTAAATGAGGTACCAATGACCACTCCTGGAGTGATGGAGATAGGCGACCTTTCAGAAAATTCAAAATAGCAGTCGTAACGAAGCTCAATGATCTTTAAGACAGTACAGAGAAGGAATTCAGAAACATATTGGAGAAATTTAACAAACAGATTGAAATAATAAAAAAAATAAGCAGAAATTCTAGAGCTTAAGAATTGAATTGAAAACTGACAATTGACAGATTGACAATTTAGAAATGCATTAGCAGAATATCTCTTAACAGCAGAATTGACCAAGCAGAAGAAAGAATTATTGAGCTTGTAGACAGGCTGTTTGAAAATATATAGAAGATAAAAAAAAAAAAAAGAATGAAGCTTGCCTACAAGATCTAGAAAATAGCCTGAAAAGAGCAAATCTAAAAGTTATGGGCCTTAAAGAGGAGATAGAGAGAGAGACTTTGGTAGAAAGTTCATTCAAAGAACTAACAGAGAATTTTCCAAACCTAGAGAAAGATATCAATATTCAGGTATAAGAATGTCATAGAACACCAAGCAGATGTAGCTCAAACAAGGCTACCTCAAGGCATTTAATAAACATGTTCTCGAATGTCACGGATACAGAAAAGGTACTGAGGGAAACAAGAAAAAAGAAAAAAAGTAACATAAAAGAACTCCAATATGTCTGACAGCACACTTCTCAATGGAAATCTTACAGGCCAGACTAAGGAAAAAAGAAAGGAAAACCAAGTAAATAAAATCAGAGATGAAAAAGGAGATATTATAACTGATACTGCAGAAATCCAAAGAATCATTAGAGATTACTTTGAACAACTATATGCCAATAAATTGGAAAACCTACAAAAAATGGATAAATTCCTATACACATGCAACCTACGAAGATTGAACCAGAGAGAAATCCAAAACCCAAATAAACCAATACAGAGGTTTATAATTTTTGTAAGAATATAAGTTCACTTAGTATGCCTGAAGAATAGGAAAGAAAGAGGGCTCTTTTTAAAATATTACTAATATTGGTTATAAAACAACTCTTTATGTTCTTTTCCTAATTTGATCACAAAGCAAATAATATTCTACTTTGCATAAGAATAAGAATTATTTTATCATGATTTGGACTCTAAATTTAATATATTGATTTTATGTGTAAAGCTAATTGTATTGTTCCCAGAGCTTGTTTGTAAACAATAAAATGTCGTGTTTCTCTAAAGGAAATTATAATAAAGGGTGTCTTTTAATGGTGCTCATTCTTATAAAATTCTTATCTTGTTCAATTCAAAAGGATAAAGGGAATTACGTTAATTTAAGTAATGATTGCAAGATTCTTATAAGACTTTAAACTAAAATTAATTGATAAGTTACATGCATGGACAATATAATCTGTGCTCTTATGTCCTTCAGCTAAAAGGGACATACAAATATGTTCAGGTCACCTTACAGATGTATTTATTTAGAAAAAAATGTAAAAAAAAGTGTGTGAAAATAGCAGCGTGTGAATATAGGCTAATGGATATTTATTGTTTAGGAAAAAAAAGAAAGATGAAAGGGAATTTTTTAAAAGTAAGAAGCGTCCCCTTGCACCAAAATAAAAGTAAAATAATGAAAAAAAATACTTCAGAATGTATAGTAAATATCAAAGATATGAAGGGTATGAATTTTGTGTTCTTGAGTTCATAATAACTGCAAATAATGAGTTAGAAGCAATGAAATATATTAAATAATTGACAAATTTTGCTAAATATGATTGGTTTATTTATAAAGAAAAAAAGGCTTGTGATTCCTTTATGAAAATTGTTAAATATGTATGATATGCACAAAAACGTGCAATAAAACTAGAATTTGAGTTTTCTCTCTGTTAAATATTAGAGTTATTCTGTGCCCAAGTAAGAATTTCCTTTATTACATATACGTTTTTAACTCTTTGTGCTTTTCGATATATTTGTAAACTACTTTTGAAAAATTTTATTTGTTTTTGGAAAAAATTATAAGCTCCAAATATCCTTATCACTTACTATAGGATGTACATGTGGATGTGTTAGTTTGTATGTTTTTTATTAAAAGATTATATGTAGTTACTTCCTGCATATTGGGTATTATAAGTTTTGTTTGAATACTTGGTGCTTTTGTTTGTATCTTTATCTTCTGACAAATTTTTCCATTCTTGCCTTTCTTAAGTTTAGGTCTCAAATTCAGAGAAATCAAACTCTTATCTTTTATGCCTAAAATAGCTATGTGTTTCCTTAACACACCTGACAAATCAAAAAGTATTTTAGTCTCTTATTTTTTGATCACCTGCTACTTGTCAATGGTTTGCAAAACTGGACCACTTACATGTTTTGAGTGAGCTAATAAAGCAACATGAAGACATTGAGAGGAGGAAACAGATTTTCATGTATTCTTTTGCTCAGCTTATATTTCTTTAGGCACTACATAAAAAGCAGAAAGATAGAATGACACTTCCACCACCAAGGGGCTCAGTTTAGCAATGAACAGGGTCACTGAGAGTGAATATGTTTGTCAGCAGGAGTTCTTGTCCATTTCTGCTATTTTGAGGTAGGGAGTAAATAATGGTGCATATAAATTAGTTTCTCCCCAGAAAAAAGTTGCAAGTTAGTTGTACTATGGAAAGCAACCTATAGGGGCTCAATGAAGGAAAACCCTCAAGGCACTGTAAAGCATGACCTAAGTCATAAAATGAAACTATATTCAATATAAAGAGAAATACAAATTGTGACTGAATTATATTCAGTTTAACTGTTTAAAGGTCAACTTTTCATTCTAATCTTTGACTTTTAGAAATCTTTACTTTGCTACTTATTAAGCGTAGAATAAGAACTGAGTATACATTATGTATTTAAGAGGTCATGTAAAATGGAAGGTAATTTAAACAACCAAAAACTAGAAAATGACTGAAACAATGAGAACTTTAATGCAAGAAAATTAAAGTATTCATATTTTAAAATCATTTTTATTTAATTATGATCAGAATAAAAACATTATTTTCATTTACAGATGTCCAACTTTACCCTAACAAAATGTGTGTCCACTTTACCCTAACAAAATAGGGTAAAGTGACACACAGAAAAAAAAAATCATTCAACCCTATTAACTTTATTCAAGTTTCATTCTTGATAAGCAGTTCCCCATAAGCAGTTCTGACTACCTAAGTCTAGTGACTTCATAAATAATGGCAATTGATAGTGATGTCTTTTGAAATTAAGAGAATGAGGATTTCTTAATCTTTTATTTATTGTAAAAGAAGCAAAATCTACTTTCATGAAATATAATTTATGTCTACAAATGAAAATGAAGAGTGAATATGACTGGAATCCAGACATACAAATGAACAAGCACGCCATAACAGAATTTTTAAGGTTTAATTTATGGATGTAATAACTTTACAAATTGATTATTAGAGGCCAGGACAAAGAGCTTGAAATGTAGCTTGAAAATATGAGAACAAAATCTCAACTTGTTTGGTATAAATGTTATTATAACAACACATTTTGAATGATGAGCATACATGATACCCACTACAGAAGAGAAACAAACCAGAATATGAATGAAAAGGAGCATAAATAAAACGGAGTGTAACCCTGTAGGAAAACCCACTGACGGGAAACTATAAAGATAGATTGGTTAAATATATATATGAGAAGACCCCTCGAATGTAGGCATTACATTCTGTCCCTCTGTCTCTCTCTCTGTCTCTCTCTCTCTCTGTCTCACACACACACACACACACACACACACACATACATGCAAATCAAGAAAGGGTGATCACGGAATGATCACTAAGAGGAAGATTCTCCCTGTGGTTTATAAAGAACCTCTAATGATAGTTTATTAAATTCCTTATCTAAAGCTGCTAAAAAAGTGACCTATGGTTATATTAATTTGTCTCTCTTCCAATGAGGCTTCAGTATTTCAGGTAAATTTTGGTCATTTTTAAGAAAAAAAGTTGAATGGAAGCAAAAATATCTTATACATTTTTAACAAACAGATTAATTTGATTCATATGCATATAATATGAGAGAAAAAATTAAAATAAGAAAATAGAGAATTTTTTTAACATTTGAGAGATGAAAGGAATATTGAATTACATTTCTCTGTAAAGATATTTGACACACAGGATATAAGTGCTTCTTTTTATCATAATTCAAGAGAAACTATGGTAGATGATGGGAAATAGAATGCCAACGGAATGTGAATTTGAGGAAAACAGTATTAAAGTAGAGAGAATATCAGCTTAAGATTTTGAAGAGTAGGAATCCCAGCTCTGCGATTCACTTACTGAGACGCTCAGGCTTAATTGCTATTCTGCTCTAAACTTTTATTTCTTTCTCTTTAAAATATGGCTAATACTAAAAACATAAGATTGTGATGAGAATTAAACTAGGCAATTTTTATTTTTTGCTTATTTTCTCGTCCTCTGATTTTATAATACACTTGATCTCTCTTGAATTTACAGTTCTCACTGAATAGTATTTGTTCTATTCACTTATAAACAATAGGCACTTCACACATTAAAAATTAGTAAAGGCCTTGGAAATTTGGACCAGTTGTTTGTGATGCATTATTCAAAATGATGAGGGAAGTGACATTTTATAATGAAATTTCCCGATTATGGTATTACTCATCCTAATATGCAAGGAGGTCAATTCTATAAAATAGAAAATATTGAGATCTAGTAAAACACTGAAAGATATAAAAGGATGAGGACAGTGGTATACTGGTAAACATTCAGCAGCTGACTCCCTATTGAATCTTGGATTTATATAGCCTTTGTCAATCTGTGTAGTGTAGTATTCTTCCATCCCATGGCCCATTCCAATGTACCAATGTGACATGACTTTGGAAACAGATGTGCAGCAATATACCGTTATATAGTATTTCCACCATGCAAGTACAAAAGATGCCAGTGAATTTAAAAACATCGGTAATAGTAAAAATGTGGTAAAATAATTAGAAAATAATGATTTTTATGCTTCCATTATATATAATTTTAACATCGTTTGTTTATTGTAAATTTATATAATTTAATTTTTAATAGTGTCTGTTATACAACTAACTCATATTTTTCAAAATTTTACAATTGGCTCTTGCCAGCCAGTATGATCCGTAGGAGCTTGCTCCAACATAGACCAAGTAAGTGCCACAATATGTTACAGGAAGAGGATGCAATAATAACCTAACCAGTTACAGTGATGCTACAGCTTGTTCACCAACTCTAATGGTCCTCCTGTCACACAGGTCAATAAATTCTAGCATGAACTGGGAGATGGTAGCATACAACTATTCAAGGATGCAGAAGTGTGGTCAAGTCTAAAAACGATGTAGTATTCTACAGACAGCATGACAGAAGCAGAGAGAGGAATTCTGATCCCTCCTTCCAAGACTTCAATTTTCCCAAGTAGTTTTGTAAATACTAACTTCAATATCTAAGGCTTCTTCTTATCTGCAAAATAGTCTGGCTAACCACTTGAATTTTTGAATGAGCTCTGAGTGATAGATTTCGAGTTATAATTTTTTGCCTAGAATTTCAAAAGACAGAATCTGAACAAACCTAGCCATTTAAGTTTTGGTTTTCATTTTGAAAATACTTCCCTTAAAGGGCAAAACTCTAACAAATTACCTTCCCCTTTAAATTTCTTAACTATCAATGAAAAAATAAGAATCTGAGGTAACTGAAAAACATGCTATTAGAACTAATAAGCCAATTCAACAAAGTAGCAGGATACAAAATCAACACATAGGTTTCATTTCTACATACGAAGAATAAAAAATCAAAATCCTAAACAAAAATGAAGAATTTCTTTCATGACCACATCAATAAAATGATTTGACGTGGTCAAGCAAAAAACTAGTGAGCTTGATTTGTAGAAACATCCCAAACTGCAATGCAAAGAGAAAATAATGCTAACAGCAATAAGCAGAACAGAATATCCTATAATTGTGGCACAATTACATAAACATAAGTAATTGGAATATCAGATGGAAAAGAATGTTAAAGCAGAATGGAATATTTGAAGTAATAATCACTAAGAATTTTTCAGAATTAGTGACAGACCTCAAACTATAGATCCAGGGAATTCAGAGAATACCAAGCACGACAAATACCCCCAAATCTACATATTCAACTGCAGGAAACAAAAGACAAAGAAAAAATCTTGAAAGGAGCCAGAAGAAAATGAACAAACAAATGAAAACAAAGAATGTATCTGTAGAGGAAAGAGGATGATAATTACAGAAGACTTCTAACTAGAAACTCCAGACAGGAAGAAAATGGAATGCAATAAAATGTTTAATGTTCTGTATTAAAGAAAGAATAAAATGCTAACCTATATTTTTATATCCAGCAAAATTATTCTTCCATAATGAAGGTTAAACACACACTTAAGCAAGGAAAAATAAAATTTATTGCCAGCACACATGTTCTGTGAAAATATTAAAAGAAGTTCTTCAAGGAGAGAGAAAATTATATAGGTCAGAAACTCAAATCTACATAAAGAAAGGAAGGGTGCCAGAGAGTAAAAAATGAAGATAAAAAATAATATCTTATTATTCTAAGTTGATCTAAAAGAAAACTGTTTAACTTATAATTACGATAATGTATTAGACGATTATAGCATATCGATAAGTGATTGGAATGAGCAATATTATGAAGTATAAAAGGGGACAATTGGAACAACTTTGCTGTAAGATAACTGCATTACAAGATAACTGAACCACAAGTGATATAATGTTATTTGAAGGTGAACTGAGATTAATTATAATGTACAAAGCAAAATCTGTGAAAACACACACACAAAAATAAAAATATAATTCGTATGCTAAGACAGGAGAGAAAATGGAATCATAAAATGGTCAATTAAAACCAAAGAAGGCAGTAAATTAAACAAAACAAAGTTTATTGAATAAAGAACATTTGCAACCATAATAGATATAAATCTAACTATATCAATAATCACTTTAAAAGTAAATGGTCTGACTCTGTGGTCCACAGCCCCTGGGGCCGTGCACCATCCTGGGTCCAGTCCATGGCCTGTTAGGACTGGGCTGCACAGCAGGAGGTGAGCTGCAGGTGAGTGAGTGAAGCTTCATCTGTATTTATAGCCACTCCCCACCGCTCGCATCACTGCCTCAGTTCCCCCTCCTGTCAGATCACCAGCAGCATTAGATTCTCCTAGGAGCACAAACCCTACTGTAAACTGCGCATGCCAGGGGGCTAGATTACATGCTTCTTTATGAGAATCTAATGCCCAGTTATCTGAAGTGGAGCTGAGGTGGTGATGCTAGCGCTGGGGAGTGGCTATAAATACAGATTATCATTAGCAGAGAGGTTTGAGTGTACAATAAATGTAATGCACTTGAATTATCCAGAAACCACAACCACGCCCAGCCCCAAGTCTGTGGAAAAATTGTCTTCCCAAACCAGTCCCTGGTGCCAAAAGGGTTGAGGACCACTTGTCTAAATGCATAAATGGAAAGCAGATAGTACCAGAATGAATAAAAATTATACAATTCTGTGATTTTTAACAACATCTAAAAACAAAACTCAGATATGTTTAAAAGTAAAAGAACACAGATATAACAAGCTAACACTAACCAACAGAAAGCTGGGAAACTATAATAATTTCAGACAAAGGAATCTTCGGGAGAAGGAAAATTATCCAGGGTGCATACATAATGATAACAGGGTCAATCTCCAAGAAGACATAATAATCCCAAACATGTATGCACATAAGAACAAAGTTGCAAAATAGGAAAGGCAAACAGTAACAGAATGGAAGTGAAAAACAGACAAATCTATTATGGTTGGAGACTTCAACATTTCTTTATTAGTATCCTATGATAAAATCTTCACATGAATTTTCTCATTCAAGCATCCCTGAAACTCTATTATTTTTTTCTCATTATACACAACAAGAAACTGATTTTAAATTGGCCAAGGTGATAAACATTTGGCCATATGAAAGTTTTATATGATGCTATTTTCTTTTATACCCTATTTGTGCTGGTGTTTCACAAGTGCTCAGTGAGAATTGGTAAGTTTTTCCATCAAGAACAGTGGGTACTAACATGTTAATGTTCACTTTTTTTGCTGTTGCAGCCCATAGTAATAATATCAACAAACAGTTTCTGAGCATTGGATATGTGTTCAGATGTTATTCTAAGCTTTTGACGTGACCTGTCTCATTCAATCAACAATAAATCTATTTTACAAATGCTAAAACGGAAGCATTGAATAGTTAAGTAAGTTAGTAAGACATAGAACCAGAATTAAAAACCTCAGTTCCACTCCAGAATACAAGTTCCTAACTACAATGCTGTAATACCTCTTGGTGGGCATTTTAAAAGTTTCTTGGCCGTCTTCTCTTTGAGGGTCATGCAAGCAAAATTTCCATGGATCTGTGCATCTCTGTATCTGGTAATAATACAGTTCACCCTACTTTCTTGTTTCATCCTTCTAACTTAATCCCCAAGTGCAGGTTGAATGTGCCTGTTCCTATCTACAACCATGAGAGACACAGCCTCACTACCAATGACTGAAACGCTAAATCTGTGTAAGACAAACCTAAGGAATACAAAGCTCTGATGAAGTAACCGAAGGAAATGTTTTGTCACACAAAAATGAGAGAACATTCTAAAGGTCAGGGTATTTTATTTCTTTTTTTGCTGAATTTCTGATACATCGTCATAGCATAGATTTTAACATGTAGAAAAAATGATGCAGTACATATCGGTTTTTTTTCCTGATAGTGATTAAGCATCAGAAATGGCAATAAAGTTAGCTCTTAGCACCCTCAGTTTAGTCCCTTTCCTTAGCATATTTTGCTTGGAAACAATTGCTGGATAAAAATGTGTTCCCTACTATCATTTTATATATTAGTAAAAAGGAAAGTATAAGCATATACATATTTTCTACATGGAATACTTTTGGTCTTCCTATTTACATGTTTACCTATAATATGTATGAAGTAGTTTTAATTTCACAGTTAACATTTTTCATGAAATCTTATGACAGCTTTTGCTTTTCTTCATGCCTTTAATTCCTTACATTAGTGTATTTTTCTTCCCTCCCTCCCTATCTACCTTACTTCCTCTTTGCCACCACCTCCTCCTCCTCCTCCTCCTTCTTCTTCTCCTTTCTTCTTCTCCCTCTCTCTCTCCCTTCCCATTTTACTAAATGAATCTTTTGCCAAGCACTTTAATATACATAATAAATAAATTAAAACCTCTACTAATTAGTGTGGAGTCCTGAAGCCTTCTCTTGCAGTGTCTCTCTACTCTCTGTGTCTGACACAAGGTTCTTGAACTCCACGGTAACCGTTTGAAAACCACTACTCTGGATGATTGACTAAAGCAATCAGTGGGCAATCTACATAGATAGTGTAATAAGAAATTTAAGCATTTCTGAAGCGCTCATATTTTGGTGTCTAGGGTATTAATAGTCTTGTGAAAAATATGTTTCCTAAATTCCTGTTCTGCCTGAAGATGCCATTAGGATTAAGCTACAGACCGTCAAGGGAGATGCCCTAGAGTTCATTCAATCCAATTCCCCACCTGATGAACAGATTCTATACGTAAGCCATTTTAGAGGCAGGTCGTTTTAGCTTAAAAAGCTATAATTTTGAGATCATTATTTTTATATTATCAGGAACTTTTAAAAAATATTTTATAAACTGGATAAAGCTCTACAAATAAATGGTGCTTTCATTGTGGCAGATATCCCAATGTATACAAAGATGGATAAGACATAATTCATGTAGACTCAAAGCTTGTATTTTTGTCGACACATACCAATAAGCAAATAGGTAAAAGGAAAATAGGACATTTTCTGTGCTAAAAGAGAATAAAAATTCATTTTGCATGTTCAGACACAAATATGTCACAACCAATTGAGAAAAATCACACATGGTCTTATAAAACTGAGATGGGCATTAGATGCCGAGTAAAGTTCTTCTAGAAATTGAACTCCCTGAAGATTCAAGGCTTCATGTGAATAAGGGCATGGAAATGAGGAATGGTAAAATCTTTGAGTAGTAACAGATCCAATATTTCCAAAATTCGATAATGTTGAAAAATCAGATGTGATTATTCAATGTAAGTCAGAATTGATCTGTAGTAGGACAGATGTAATACCACAGGCATTGAATATTCACAGACGTAAATTCAAATCTCAGCCTAGCTAATTACTATGTAACATGGCTAAGAAAGTACCACTACTTTTCTCTTCTCAAAATAAGGAGTAGACTACAATTAATCCACTGGAAAATGGAAATAAGTATGAGCAAAGTAAATGTTAGTTATTACCATCAATTTTATGATTACAATAACATGAATTATTAATGATATTCTGTCTTTGGGCAGATGAAAACTCAGTGAACTAGTAACAGGCCTTTTATTCTGTTTTTGTCTACATAACTGATGTTAATTTTACTTTTAAAGGTTCATGAAGCACCACCAGCTAATTTTGCTTTAAATTTGTCTGAGAAATATTTATGAGAATAAAGATGAGAGTTTTAACAGCTGTCACACCAAATCATTATTGTAACAGCCTTGCAAATGCTTATAGCCTAACTTTTATTTATGCTCTTAATCATGCCTCCAAAATTAAAATTAAACTTATCAACAGTATTATCTTTCCTTTGGAATACATTTAAAGTTTTTTTAAACCATATGTAATGGCAAAATTTACAAGAAATAACATGAGACCTACAGTTCCAGGTGTTAGTCTTAAAATTCAAATAAGACTATACATTAATCCTAAAAATATGTTCTGAGTATGTCGTATGCACCATGAGTTGTGTGCAGTATTAGAAGCTAGGAGATGAATAAGGCATTCTTTATCATCAAGTATCTCGAAGACAATAAAGTGGAAATTATATTAAGGGATTTAATTGTCATATTAATAGTATAATGTAGAAAAACATAAACAGTCATAATTAAATTTTCCAGATCTAATATTTGCTAATATTTACTGGTGTCATGTAACACTATGCTTTCCAGATGAGATGACAATTGTTTGGGGCCTTATAATAACTTTACTTCAAATTAGCATAAGAAACTGAAGTATATACAAATGATATTGGAAACTACTCTCACATCCTAACGTCCATCATATTTTCTCCTATTCTATGAAGATAAATTAATTAAGTAAAATGTGTTCATTTTACTTTAATTAAGTAAAATATATTCATGAGAATTCCTGTTTGCAAGTCCATGCAACTGCAATGACCTCTTTCACAAAAATACTTACCATCTTTATTTAAGCTTAAGACAACCTTAAAATATCTGGACAATTGCCTCTGATTTCAATGAATCTATTAGGAAGTGTTTACTATAGATAATAAGCTAGTATATTGATTAGCCCTAATGAACATAAATGCAAAATCCTCAAAAAAGTACTAAAAACTGAATTCAACAACACCTTTTAAGGATCATAAACTATGATCAAGTGATATTTATCCCTGGAATGCAAAGATGATTCAATATAAACAAATCAATAAATGCAATGCATCATATTAACAAAACAAAGAACAACCATATATAATTTCAATAGATACAGAAAAAGCATTTGACAAAATTCAATATCCTTTCATGATAAAAACTTCCTGAAAATTAGAAATAGAAAACATGTATGTCAACACAATAAAGGCCATACATCACCAGCCCACAGCTAACATCATATTCAATGCTGAAAAGTTGAAAACGTTTTCTCTAAAATCAGGAATGAGATAAAAATGCCCATTCTTGCCACTTCTACTCAACATGGCACTGGATGTTCTAGCCAAAGTAATTAGACAAAAGAACAAATTTCAAATTGGAAAGGAGGAAGTAAAACTGTCTCTATTTGCAGATGACATGATCTTACATATAGAAAACCCTAAAGACTCCACCAAGAAATTGTTAGAACTAATAAACAAATTCA
>CAUYSK010034271.1:0-20349 GCA_963575035.1 Avahi laniger
TCCCAGCTACTTGGGAGGCTGAGGCAGTAGGATCGCTTGAGCCCAGGAGTCTGAGGTTGCTGTGAGCTAGGCTGACGCCATGGCACTCACTCTAGCCAGGGCAACAAAGTGAGACTCTGTCTCAAAAAAAAAAAAAAAAAAATTAAAAAAAATAAAAACAAAAATAAAGAACTACAGTTGGTAGGTAATAGAGTCAATACTAGAACGCAGGGCTCATGATCCCCAATAAAGCACTCTTTTCTATCATAACATGCTGCTATCCAACAGTCAGCAAGTTCTGTCAGTTTTTCACTGCCAATGTGTCTTGCTTCTATCTCTTCCTTTGCACTTCTACTACCTGTACTCCAGAGCTGTGGTTCTCAAACTTTCTCCTGCATCAGAATCACCTGGTTCATTAAAATACAGATTGCTGGGCTGCAACCCCAGAGTTTCTGATTCAGTAAGTTTGGGGTGGGGCTAAAAATTGCTAACATGTTTCCAGATACCCAGATAATGTTGATGCTATTGATAAGGGAATCATACTTTGAGAACCACTGTCTTGAGTTCAGGGTACCCACCACCTCAAAAAGTAACTTATTTCAATACTCTTCTAGATATCCTCCTGACCTAAAATGATAGAAATATTACTCCTAAAACACCACTTTGACCAAATCACTGTTCTATTAAAAAAAACCCACGTGCTACTCAGGACACTGAGGCAGGAGATCACTTGAGCCCAGGAGTTCCAGTACAGTCTGGGCAACATAGTGAGACCCCCCATTTCTTTTAAAAAAAAAAACAAAAAGAAAGAAAGTCAACTTCTAATGGCTCTCTATTGCCCATACCTAGCTTTCAAAGTTGTTTAAATTTCTTCCCAACATTATCAACAGTGCCTCCCAAAACAAACCACTTAGTCCTACCAATCTATCAGATATCCACAAAATAGGCCTTACAGTAGTATAAAGCTTATGCTGTCTCTACCAACTGAAAGGCCACCCTCTTCCCTCCTCCTCTCTACCTACCTGAAGGAGGCCTTCACCACTGTATTTGCCAAAACAATTCGTTTGGTCACTATTTGCTGCCTTTTATCTTTAGGGTTTAAGTTTTTACCAAGTACTCACAGAGAAAACCCCCAAGAACCTAAAATTTAAAACAGAAAACAAGGATATGAGTGACATGCATAAATAAAAGGCTTGATACACACACAAACTGCATAGTACTATTGTTTTAATAGATCAAATACAATAAATTCAAAGTTCACAAAAAGAAAAGTATGCCAATTTTTAAAAAATGTGATCAAACAGTGACTATCAAATATTTGTAGCTCTCTCATTTAGGATGTTAAGCAGACAGTTATTAGGGAAGTAAATTTTAAAGTAGCCTCAAAATAAGAGAAGATACTCAGTCTACAGCTTACTATAGTAAGAGTGAGTATCCTTTTGTTTTCTGTATGAAATACACAAGAGAGAGAGGATGGTGTGACAAGAAACACAGGGTTTAGAGTCAGGCCACCTGAGTTCAAGGTCTGGTTCCATCCTTAACCAATTCTGTGACCTGGGACAAGTCATAGCCTCTCCCTGAGCCTCCCTCCATTTCTGTAATAAAAACCTTAAGGCTTAAAACTATACCACCTACTTTGTTTTGAGGATTAAATAAGGTAATATATATATGAAAGAACCTAGCCTAGTATCTAGCACATAATAAATGTTTATTGAATTCTAACAATGCAAAAATAAAGTATTCCAAAAATGAGATAAATAGAAAATTAACGAAACCTGATTAAGAATGACCACTTCCCAAGAAGAAAAATATAAAAGGACATAAAGAATGTCTGTTCCTCTGCATGCTATACTGTAAATATATCACCTTAAATTAATGGCCAAGATCTAAAAATAACATAATATTGTTATATATATTATAACATAATATTACAATATATATAACATAAAATTCAGATCAAACTTTTAAAGTCAATTAGGCATTGTCTTATTTGTTCTAATGGCCCAAATACCATAAATGTGTTCATGTGTAATATGTGCTAAGTTATCTGTTATAGCTTAGATCTTCTGTTCTCATCTACACTGCAAGACCCAATATCCAGCTTGTCTTGCTCATTCCTGTATACCAAACTCTCCTCCACTCTAGTGGCCTATTCCTAGGACTCAAGAAAACTGGCAGCAAAGAAAAGTATATATCAGGGCTTTTAACAATATCAACAAATACTTATTGAGCACCTGCTATGCGTCAGGCCCTATTTGAAGTATCTAATATACAACAAAGTTCAAACTCTCAAGGAGCTTACATTCTAGTGGAGAGCTACATACAAACAAATATAAGTACAACAGTGATTAGTACTCAGCAAAATAAAACAAGAGAAAGTGACAGGGCTTGGCCAGGCGCAGTGGCTCACACCTGTAATCCTAGCACTCTGGGAGGCCGAAGCGGGAGGATCGCTCGAGGTTAGGAGTTCGAGACCATCCTGAGCAAGAGTGAGACCTTGTCTCTACTAAAAAAATAGAAAGGAATTATCTGGACAACTAAAAATATATATAGAAAAAATTAGAAAGAAAGTGACATATAGAATAGAAAGTGACAGGGCTTAAATCCAGTCCTCATTCTAGACGCCCAAAATACAGCTTACTGTGGAAGACTGGTATATAAGAATAAAAAATTAGTTTCCTATTATATGCATTTTGAATCACCCAAAAATGAGCAACAAGTTTTTCCTACATCATTAGGAAGGAGGCTGCAACAATCAGAACAGCATACTCCTCTACCAACACAGACTGAAGGCTAAATCTCACAAAATAATTACAAATAAGCTAATTCAATGAGGTAATTTAAACCACCTATAATTTTTTCTAGTTGTTAACAATAATACTTTCATGCTAAGAAAAATAGTTTAAAATATGTATTCTATTTTGTCTAGTCCATTCCTGGTCAGAAAGACTTTGGAGTGGGGTCATTCCAAGTGGGTATGTTTGTAAAAGGAATAATCTGGTAATTGTTGCTGAATTTGGGGAGATAATTTCAACGATAACCCAAAGGTGAGAATATTACCAGGGTTTCAGTGCCCCTAGTTCCTTGCAAAAGACAAATGATTTAGCTATTTCAAAGAGAATTATATGTAAGGCGTGTTAACAGTATTGAAGGATGGTATAATCACATCCTTTAGAAAATCTCTTAATCTCATCATCAAGATTGACAAGCAAAAGAAATTCTCAAGTAAATCAACATCTCCTCCTTCAGATACCACCACCGGGCTTAGGTAGATTTGAGAGAAAAAATATTTAAGTTATAACCCCTTTTATTCTGAAGTGTATTATCTTCACTCTCTTTTACACATTGATCTGAGTGTTCATTTGTTTCTGCAATTGCATTTAGCAGGGGCCAGTGAATTTTTTCCATACTAAAGGTAACTATATATGCAATATACTATACAGGCTGGAGGAAGATACTATAATCCAGTATATTGAAATATGTAACAAAGGTAATCTTTTCCAATCAAAATGGAAAAAGTTCCAAATTACAACTGAAAGTCATCACACTACATAGTGTAGAAATCTTAACTTAAGCCAGGTGCAGTGGCCTGTAATCATAGCACTTTGGGAGGCCAAGGTGGAAGGATCGCTTGAAGCCAGGAGTTTGAGACCAGCGTGAGCAATAGCCATAGCCCATCTATACAAAAAATAGAAAAATTAGCCAGGCATGGTGGTGCATGTCTATAGTCCCAGCTACTCAGGAAGCTGAGGCAGGAGGACTGCTTGAGCCCAAAAGTTGAAGGTGAGCTTTTATCATAACATTCCAGCCTTGGTGACAGAGCAAGACCTTGTCTCTCAAAAAAAAAAAAAAAAAAGAAAGAAACTGTAAGCTATTATGCTGAGCATTCCCAATAAATGAATACTTAAATATATATGGACAGTGATAAAAACCTAAAACTACTGCAACATTTTGGCTCTTGAAACCAAATGTAAAAAAAAATTTCCATCCTTAGTATGTGCCAATGTTTTTCAATAAGGCCCTACATCTAAATTCATTAGAAATACAGAAATCATCTTTACCTTAAGACAATCACATACCCACCCCATCACCAAAAGGAAGCGTCTATCCTTCCCACTTGAGTACCTTCTCAGGTATATAAAGTGGCCTTGGAGATCTGGCTTTGTTCTAGGAATCTATACATGAAAGTACTAATATTTTCATTAAAAAAAAATTTAAGTCTTGCCTAAGAAAAGCCAAACATTGTTTACCCACCCTTGTCATTTTCTAGCTGTTCAACTGCAACACTTCAAACTAAATATTCCAGATCCAGAAAGCAGAGCTTATGCTCCAAATCTACACATACACACCACCTTCAAAGGTACATTTCTTTTCCACATAGGTAAAAAAGTTTGGTAAAAGAAAATTTTTTTAAACTAGATATTTCTGATTTTTTAAAAATAACTTGTCAAAAAGATGACATAAACATATCAAAATCTGCTTTACCAAATTCAGCTGTGTGTGTAAAATGGCTACATTAATAAAAGCCATGAAGTCCTTATTAGTAAGAATACAACTTTTTTTAAAAGATAGGTAAAGGGTCCTAAATACAAAAAAGTCATTCTTGTCTCAAGATGAATCTAGACTCAGACTTTTAATAGTGGTACTATGGTTTTTCTCCCAAGAGGCTATTTTGAAGGTACGTCACAGAGGGATGGTCACGTAGGTTTTATCCCCAATACAGTATGAAAGTATCAGTCAATAACACTATAACACAACATACTGATTCAATTCAACAAATGTATATTGTATGGGACCACACAAACTTGTCATGTTAAGCCAAATTAATAAACCTGTCACTTTATCTCTCTTTCAAACTTTTATAATTTATGGCCAATTACTGCAAAACGAAAGTTCTATACTTTAAAGACAGACGATGTTAAAATATATGTGTGTGTGTATGTCTGTGTACATATATACACATGTGTGTGTATGTGTATGTGTGTGTATATATATACACACACATACACACATTAGTTAAATACCACTAAAATGAGCATAACATTTTAAGGACAAGGAAAAAGGGAAAAATGCTTCTCGGTATTTTCTTTCCATGAGAATTCCTCACTCTGCCATTATATTAGTCTTAAAACTCCTCTAATAATATCTAACTTAATAAGGACTCTGTAACATGAGCACTCATCACGAAGACAGAGACATTAAAAGTTTGATAGGCAGACTGCCACTCAAATAATCTGCCAACATGCTCTCATATCAAAAGTTATGGAAGTGACTGAGATATAATTTCGTCTCTTGAGATTAATTTTGTCATGTAATCTTAGAAAGAAAAACAGACATCAGTCACTATAAACTTCAAAATTATTACTCAAAATTCTAAGTGAGAAAGATCCCCCAAAATATATGATGTAACCTCTTACACAACACTCCTACATTAGCACATTAACAAAAAGAAAAAATAACCTAAATAAGGAAATGGTTAATGTGTGCAACAGGTAGCGATCACCTTACAATTAAAAAAAGAAAAATCTTACCAGTACAAAAGTCACAGAGTCCCTGGATCTTACCATTACACCTCTACCTTGTTAAAAAATGCCAAAAGTTTTGCTAGCTTAAAGGCTCTTCCTTTACAGAGTGGACTGCAAGATCCCTTAGATATCTACCTAATTGCATGACATGATAAAAATGAATTCTATCTAGCAGTAGCTACCTGAGGAGGGAATTTTGCAGCATCCTCTCCTTTTCTGTTCCCAAAGAAAAGTTTGATTCAAGAAATGTCAAAACAAAAATAAATTCTAAACATACAAAATTCCACTGGAACACTTAATTTCTAAAAGTTAAAGAGTTATTATCACAACACATGAACCGGGAAAAGGCAAATCTCTGAAATAAGGCTCACCAGAATACATGCCTGCTGGATATACTTGTCAATACATACCAAACCTTTTCAGCAGTCACATTAAAAAAAAAAAAAGAGTTTTTCTCAAAAAGAAAAAGAATAGGGATCATCAGAAAATGGATTAGAGAACCATTCTTTTTTCCTCCACACTCAGTCTAAAACACAGAGCCAAATAAAACCACCATAAATTCCTTTAGTAATCTTCTAGGTCTTTCAGTTCAGCAAATTTCACATACTGCATACAATTCTGTGACTTTCCTCATACCCCACTCTACAAACAAAAATTCAAATTTTTGAAATGAATATATGGTAAGAATATTAACAAAATTCTCTTTGACTAAGGAAAACAAAAATCAAATTCTTAAACTCCAATATGGAAAATCTGAGAGGAAAGCAGGCTGAAGGCAGCAAGTATTCATATACACACACAAGCTAATTCCTTCATATCATGACTAAAATTTCTTTCAACAAGATCTCATACACTCCTCCCAAAATACAAAATATAGAACTTTATCAGCATCCAGTATTCTACCTACCTTTCCTCAATCAATCCCCCTAACAACCCTCCAAATGTACCAAAGTGTTAATTTGCAAAACAGAAGAAAATAATTCATAGTTCTACTCCCAGCTCAATGTCACAAATCCTGGCAAAACATAATCTTAAAAAATTATGTAAAACTATCCTTCCTTAAACAGTTTTGTCCCTAAAATTCATCTTCTAATCTAATTTAATCAATTAGATTACAATGTCAGTATTGTAAAATTAGAAATCCTTGTCACATTATAATCTCTGAAATCCTCTGATTTACAATGGTTTCCATAAAAGCTAAAGGCTACATACAACTCCATTTCCAAATGGGATGAATATTAAGGCTCTAATAACTGCTTGGCCATAAACCGATTAAGATATTAATATACCTTCCCCCCACACCTCCTTTAGTGCACAGAAAAGTCACCTGAAAAGTTTTAATCACAGTATGTTCACAAATGGAAACAAAATAGTTATTTTACTTCAAAATTCGGGTAGGGGGAGGGAAGAGAGAGAGAAAGAAAATACTAACCAATCTCTGGCTGTAACGAATCCTTTCTTCTTCGGGTTCCATCTCTCTCTCTTCTGTTGAAATTACTGTAAAGAAACCACTCCAGGGCTGCCTTCCTCTTCCTCCTTAGGAACCAGATTGCAACACT
Source organism: Avahi laniger (assembly GCA_963575035.1). Classification (NCBI taxonomy): domain Eukaryota; kingdom Metazoa; phylum Chordata; class Mammalia; order Primates; family Indriidae; genus Avahi; species Avahi laniger. Next base: position 7,064 of record CAUYSK010034271.1, read on the forward strand.
AAAGAATAATGATACAAGCAGAAATGAGAACTCATTCTCAAATTTATGCTTTCTGTTCACAGAAAAAAGCATTTAAGATACGTGATAAGTTAAAGGCTCTCTGAGAAATCAGGTTCCTCTTCATGAGTTTGGGACCTTTCTGCTCTTGGGCAAGTGGATCCATGTCATGTTCAACATTAATCACCACATCACAACACTATCCGCGGCCTAGGCAAAACGAGATGTTGGTTTCAGTTCCTTGTGGATGGGCCACACCACTTGTTTCTCCCCACTGGATTACAATTACCAAGGCTTCCCTTCATGGCAGCATCAAAAAAAAAAAAAGCCCAGTACTTTTATGACTTTTATCTCTAGAGAGCTGACCAGGTGAAGCAGTACTGTACTAATCCAGATCCTAACCAAATTAGTTCCCTCAACGGTAATTAGAACCTACGGGAAAGAAGGGCAAACTACCTATACAAAAAGAGCACAAGAAATTAATATTTAAAGAAAAGACTCCCAAACAATTTCCCATACTTCCACTAAGGCCGTTCACAATCGCCGCCTTCCTTTCCTAGGCTTCCCAGATCTTTTCATTCCCAACCTACCCTGCACCCCATCACAAGATGTGCACAACTCTGAAACAAATTTGAGAGTTGCAAATCAGGGAAAAAAATTCCATCTGATCTTTTTGGATAAAGTGATAAAATAAACGATTCGATCTATGGATATGAGTAAAATACATCTTTTCCAAAATTAAATAAAGATCGGTTGGCGCGGCGGTCAATCCATAATACCAAGAAAGGGTTTTCTTTTTTCTAATTATTCTCACAGATAATGGCTTCCAATGGGAACGCAGATATTCTCCTCTTTTTGTAACTACATTACAGCCACGTTAATAGCATCCTTTCAAAACTGCTACGAAACCAGAAGACCCGATGACATAGTTTGTGAGAGCAGTTCGTGGCAGAGCCCTCCAGGAGGAAGCTCTAGCCCGAAGTCGGGAGGGAAACCGCGTTTGCACCCCCTGGACGAGGACCGCCCGGCTTGGAGCAGCCAGGGCCGGAGAGGAAAAACGGCAAATCTCGCCGGGCTCCCTCAGGAAAAGGTGTTTCAGTGGTTCACTCATCGGAAAAAGAAATAGAAACTTCACATTAAGTCTTTAGATAACATAGTGAACCAAACTTCCAAATGAGGGGGGGAGGGGGAATCTCACCAGGGATTTTGCTCGAGTTCTTGTCCAAGTGAGAAGTAAAAGATTCCAAAAGCTGCGAGGAAAAATTAAATCCCAAACGTCGTCTTCGGTTTTTCCGTGGATCAACCCAGTATCCACAGAGGGTCAAAGCGACCCGGAAAAGAGAGGAAACAGTTGCTGAATCAAACCTCCTCTTCTGGCTTTGGAGACTGGGAGTCGGAGGCGTCAGGCGAGGGGAGCACGACCCCTCGGCGCCGAGCCCAGGGCGCCCCCGCCTCCCCCGAGCCAGCGGTCAGCAGCCCCAGCCCGAGCTCGAGCCCGAGCCCGAGCCCCGGGCCAGCCCGGGCCGCGGGAAGCGCCCTCCTCGCGTGCCCTCGGCGAGCAGCCGCTGGCCGCCTTCGGGAGCGGCGGCCGATCAGCTGAGACCGGCCGGTCCGATGCTCCCCGCACCGCCCCGGCCCCCCGGAACGCGGGCCCCGGCCCCGGGGGGCGGAGAGGGCGGGCGCGGCGCGGCGCGCCGGGATGGGGGCCCGGGCTCCCCTAGCGTCTCCCCCTTAGCCCGGGCTCCGCTCTGCGGGACGAGCCCCCCGGCTACTCCCCAGTCGCAGAGGAGGGATTCCGGGAGATGGGCCCCCTGGCGTTGCCCCTCCTCCCGGAGCGCCCCCTGCCCAGGATAGACAGAGCAGCGACAGGCCCAGCCGCTGGGAAGGTGCTCTGCGAGCCGCAGCCGCCGCCGCCGCCGCTGCCGGGGAGGGGTGTTGTTTCCCTCACACAGGAGGAGCCGCTGAAGCAGCCGCCGCCATTTTGAACCCGTCAGACTCTCACATACACACAGCTCCTCCGTGGCGCACTGCGCAGGCGCCGCCTCCCCACCCCCCTCCTCCAGCTCGCCTCTCCATTCCCCACCCCCCTTCAAATCAGCCTTCGCTTCTTACCGCTCTCTAGGGCGCACGTGAACGCGCACGCGTCACTCCCCTCTAGCGCGCACACATACCACCAGCGCGCGCACGCGCGGATGCGTCGGCCTCGAATCGCCCGCGCCCCGAGTCGCCGACGCGGCTCCCCGCCCCACCGCGCGTCAGCGCGCCCGCCCTCCCTCCGGCCTACCACCCCCGCTCCCCGTCGGCCTTCTTCCAGGGCTTGGGCCAGGCCGGCTCCTCGCGCCTGCGCGCAGGGCGCCGATCCTCCTCCGTGCGCGCCCTCCCCCCAACACACCCTCGCTCGCTCACTCACACACACACTTCGCCTGTGACCCCGCCCCTCGCGGCCAGCTGCGCCGGCCGCCCTCCCCCACCTCTCCTGAGAGGGTAGTGACCCCCCCGACCCTCCACAAAGCACAATACCCCCCCCACGGCAGTGGGGAGAAGCGCCCCCTTCCCCTTCAACTGCCCTCTGTCCCAGGCGGCCCGTCACAGTCACACAACCTGAGGGCCGGGAGGCCTGGGCCAGGGCAGCCGTTGCCCGCCTCAGAGCGGGGTCTCCCGGGGTCAGGCTGCTGGGCAGGGCCCGCCGGACCTGGGCGCCCTGCTCAGGCCTGCCCAGGGCGAGAAGGTGCGGGGAAGGGGCGCATTCCCGCCAACTACCCTCCCCTCGCGCGTTGGCCAGTGGGCCGAGGCCAGCCTGCCCGCCATCCCTGGGCAGGCCCCGGCGCCCCCGCCGCGGGGCCCATCCGCCCTCGGCTCGGGGGGCTCCTCGGTGCAGCGGCCTGGCCCCGCCTCACCCACTCGTCGCTGCTCCGAAGGGGCAGGAAACGAGAGTAGCATGTCTGTCCTGGGCTCGGCTCCCCCGGGGGAGCTCCAGGCGCTTGGCAAGGGCGTCCACAGGTACCAGGCGCAGGAGTGGTCTCTGCGACGGCCCGGGGGCGGCGGCGGCCGGCGCACCCACCGCGGGCCGGAGGCGCCAGGGGAGGTGGCCCAGGAAGCCCCCGCTCCTCGGCCACGCTCAGGTTTCCGCAGCGCCGGTGCCCCCGGCGGCCCGGGTGGGACGTGACCCCGCCCCCGGTGAGTCGGGGCGCCCCCAACGGAGGGCTGCACGGGCCGCCCCCGGCCCCTGGACCGACCCCGCCGCCCTGGGCCGCGGCGGGCGCGGGAGGCCCGGCCGGGAAGATGTCTCCTCTCGGTGCGCGCAGCTTCGCGCGAGGGTCAGCGACGGGGCAGCGGCCGCCCGAGCTGCGCCGGCCCTGCCCACGGACGGGCTCCCGCGGCTCGACAGCTGCCCGACGGACGGGTAGGCTCCGGACGTCGACGGAGCCCGGCCAGAGGTATCCGAGCAATACCATGAGAGCAGACCAACCGCGATCCGGGCATTTCCCCAGCCAATCTCTTGCTTCGGGGCCCGTTTAAATTATAAATCCCATAAAGGACTGTGGCTTGGGCGTTACAACCCGGGGTTGGCACTATTGGCTTCACTGCGCCCTTGCTGAGTGGTGTCAGAGAAATCTTTTTCTCCCTGCCTGCCTTGGTTTCCCACTCTTTAAGCTCTTATTCCTGGGAGGCGGGAATGAAGAAGAGAAAAAGGGCATGGAGTGAATCACATAACCTGCATAAGCAGCTTTCAACTCTTTTAGGAAGACGTTAGCGAAAGACAATTGAAATAATGATACCTTCTATTTCTGTCAAGGTTTGAACTCTAGGGTAAAGGCACTACGTAAACAAACGCAAGATATTATTTATTACCACACAAGGTTTTTCTACATGCAAACTCAGGGAATTTTTACAGATATTCTCTGCTTTGTTTCACAGCATGCTTAGGAGACAAGCTGAAGTGCCAGGTAGAGTTATATTCATTTTAAAGACTGACAATTGAACTATAGAAAGGTTAAACAGTTTGCATAATCGCGCCGACAGAGAGGAGTCCAGCACTCAGCAATTGCCACTGAAACATCTCGAACAATTGAGAAGGTTTGTCAATGTGGTATCATCCTCTTGCATTCTGGTCACTGGAAAATATTGTTTATTCTGATAACAGTTTTGTTCAGACTTCTTAAATTCACAGAGCACTGATACAAAGAGAATAATCACCAAAACTATCAGATGTAAAGCTTTTTGAAATCTTTCAGACTATAATAAAATATATTTAAAAAGCTCCAGTCTTTCACATTGGTGCAACCAGATATGGTCCCATAGGCATCTGGCTCTGTCTAGGTATAGAAAAAGTTAGCAGCTTGTTTTGTTTTTAAGGAGAGAAAGACTTTTGCCATTGTCAGATTAGGTAAGTGTTTGGCCTCATTGCTGCTTGCGAAATAAACAGCTTTTTCCTTCCCACTCATTCCTATCCTATAGCTCAGGGAATACTTGGGAGCAAAAAGAGAGAGACGTCTCTAGCAGTAACTCAATTTGGTCTCCCCGTTTTTCTTAAGGTCCAGAGCCCCGTAAGTAATTAACCCTCAAGGAACTGAGTTGCTCACCTTTGGCAAACAGGTACCTCCAAGTTTAACTCAGGTGAGCATGCTGGGAGGAAACCTAGGAAGGCCCCAGAACGATAATGGTAGTACTTATTTTGAACAGAACTGCAAATAAAGCAAAGTTTGTCAGATTGCAGCCAGCTCTTTTCCAGTTGAAAACCTTTTGTTAACTAGTCTGCTTTGGAGGAAGGGGGCATTTAAACAGATATACACAATGGTTTCTCCACAGGCAGGCTTTGTTAATATTCCAAAGCAGATGTGCAGGGTGAGATAAGAGATAGGCAGATGGCTAGTGATTCCCCCACAATCACAGTGAGTGGCTCTGATTGGCAAGGGCAGATCTGTGAGGCTCACTGCATTGCCCTGAAAGAGCCATGTTCAAAGAGAATAGAGCTTGGGAGATTCCCCAAGAAGGCCGATAGAATTATGAATTATATGATTTCAACTACAGCTGCAGGGATGGGGGGAGAGTGGTATGTGGGAAGAAGGAAAGAAAAAGTCCTTCTAGAATTGTTGAGAAGAGGGTCCCTGCCTGGAATAAGCTGTACCTTAAGATATCAACAAATCTCTGTCTTCCTGAGGAAAGCTAAGACCCAACAAATGCTGAGTCAAAATCCAGATCACCCACTTCTTTTGGGAGACTTTAAGGGGTGAGAAGAGAACTCTGTAATCTGGTCAACTAGGTTAAACTATTTCCAATTTCTCCTAAATGTTAAGGAGGAAGTAAGGATGTCCCAAACAGTGTAGATCTAAACCAAAATAGAGAAGTTGGTCTTGAAGACCCCCCAGGAGGTGGCATAACCAATGATTAAAAAGCTTCAGCATCCAGGACTGAAGGGCTACTCTGCTGGCTACTAGCTATTCAATCTTAGTGAAAGCCTCGCTTTTTCGTCTAAAAGTGGGAAAAATATCAAACTCTTAGGATGAAACGAATAATGTCTTAAAGCTCGGTGTCTGGCACATAATAGCCTCTATTTCTGAACATTTTCTATGTTTCTGACTTCATAGTTTCTATGTTTCTGACTTCCTAGTTTCTAGGAAGGTTTTGAGTAAAGATGCTTCAGTGTTTTAAGTAAATTAAAGAGCTTTCACATTGTTCACAAGAGTTTACATAAAGCTGAGTACCGACTTATTCATAGCTTCTCTGTCTTTTCCTAGCTCCCAGTCTGCCTTATGTCCTTAGCCCCTGGTGTCTCTGCTGTCCGTGTTTCTCTCTTCCCTGCCCCCCAGCTGCCTCTCATCATCTGCGTCCTCAGGTCTCTTTCTTCCCACCCTTCTCTCCATCACCCTGCCCACTCTCTACCTCCTGTGTTCATACTCTTTCTCCTGGGCCATTATCATCTGACTGAACTGCCTGCCCACTTCCCTTTACCATCCATTTGGTGCACTTAATCACATGCTCTCTAGTTTTGTTACTTAATCATTTCCAGAACATTTCTTTCTAGCCCTTCCCCTCTCCTTGACTATAAGTTCCTTGAAGACAAGGACCAGGCCATATTTGTATCCCTCAAAGGACCTTCCAAAATTAATATTACATACTGCTTCAACCCTAGATGAAATAAAAACTGAGTGTTGGGTGGGGTGATTATGAGCTTCAAGTAATAGAAAGTTTTCTTTTTAAGGCCGGAAGGAGAACCTAAATTGATCTGATTAAGAAAAAAACAAGGCCGGGCACAGTGGCTCATGACTATAATCCTAGCACTTTGGGAGGCTAAGGCAGGAGGATCGCTTGAGCTCAAGAATCTGAGGCTTCAGGGAGCTATAATGACACCACTGCACTCTAGCCTGGGTGACAGAGCAAGACCCTGTCTCAAAAAAAAAAAGAAAAAAAAAAAGCCAGAAATGCCCTGTAGATTCTTATATCATTGAACATGGACATCACATGAGATTCTTGTCGATTGCATGGAGCATGGTTGACCCTTTCCTTGGGACCATGTGATCACAGCCTTTCCTGGCCCAGTGCTTCCTTGCTGCCATCTTTTCCCATCCCTCCTGAACCACGGGTTGACTTTGGCTGTTGGGGCAGCTACAGGAGCATCTAGGATCCACCGGCTCCGTAGCAGCCTTAGCTTCGCTTTGGGGCCAGGCCACCCTCAATTCTCACTACTTGCTTCTAAAAGAGTAGGACTGCCCTGCCTGGGCATGGGGCTGAAAGATGCAGAGCCCCATGCCCCATGCCTCAGCTACAACTGTGCTTGCTAGGGGAAAGTTTCTGGGGTTTCAGGATCTGTTTGCAATCTTGTGCTTGCTCACTGGCTCAGGTTGCTGGTGATGGTTATGCAGTGCTGTAGCCTTGTGCCCAAAGGACCAATTGCCTAAGCACTTAGACCTGTTCCCAGACCAATGGATCTGATCTTTGTTCATCTTCTTCAAGGGCATTCACTGCGTTTTGTTAGCTCCTGCTAAAGCTGATATTCCTTCAGCTGCTTTGCGAGGGGTACTTGCCAGCTGTGTGTTATTAGCCCAGGCCCCTTGACCTGTCCCACGCTCAATTCTCTCTTTAATAAAACAGAGAGAATGATTCCTGCCCTGTTTCCTGCTAGGATTGTTGTGGAGTCAAATGGACTAATGGGCATGAACATCCTTTAGAAGTTGGAAGACGACATATTTAAAAGGATTGCTGGTGCTCCTATTTTTAAATTTATTGTGATAAGAACACTTGACATGAGATATACTCTTTAAACAAATTTTTAAGTGCACGATACATTCTCTGACTTCTTTTTTTCCTACATGAAGAATTTGGGTACTTACTGAGTACCTTGTGCTCAATGCACAAGGAGAAAGGAGATTTGAAAAATTAGGAGACTTAGTTTTTACCTTTGAAGACTTCACATCATGGAGAAGACACTGTGAAGATGTAACATACTTAGAGAACACTCATCATTACACTGAATTGTTGGAAAATGATGTAGACAATAGGAACTGGATGTAGAATTCCACTTGCATGTAAGCCCTGTGGGGCAGGAAGTTTTGTTCATTGCTGCATCCCTGATGTGTAGAACGATGCCAGGCGTAGCTGGCACTTATTCATTTATGTTTATTGAATCAATAAATAAAGTAGAATGGTAACACTTTTGAGGGAGGGAGGAAGGTGAAGACTGGAGGGCTTTGACTCGTTGCAGAGAAGTTTTGGTTTTGATAGAGTGGGAGAGGCACATATATTCTGGAGCAGAGGGTGATGCAATAGCAATTGTTCCAGGGGAACTGTTCCTACCGCTGTCACTGTAGCTGGATTAGAGGTGATGGAAACTAACGCTCCTACTACTGCAAACCAAGCCAGGAGGTGAGTGTGCGAATCTTAGGCTACGTTCTTCACTCTCTTTTTGTTCCAGCTTCTGTTGTGATCTAGTCTTTCTGCTCCACTTACCTCTCTCTGCTGTCTCCAATTCAGGAGATCATCTTAAGAGTCCACATCGGAGCACAGCTTTTGATGTGATATTATAAATTTCATATCTCCAATTATTTTTCAAAATGTCTCTTTAATTATATTAATATCATTCGTTATATTATGAAGGGTATAACTTTAAAATGACAATCTTTTTTTTTCCCCCAAAATGCTTGCTAAGTATTTAAACTCTGAAATGTATTTAGTCTTCATTTTCATTCTGGCTAAATCTGTTTTTGCACTCTCTGGCGGACTGCAAGAAAATATTGACTGAGTTTAAGGTGAGATTTCTATGTTATATGTTTTGCAATTATACTTGATTTGCCACAACTTAAGAGTTCATGTTTTGATTTGGTCATAATTACTAGATCTGCTTCTACCATTGATCCAATTATCTTCTTGGTGAGCTGTATATCCTTAGTTAACTTTCTATTTCTGCGTAGTTTGATTGGTATAAGGAATGTGGGGACCCTACCTCTACACTTTAATCCTTTGTTACTGGAACTAATTACAAGATTCACCTGTGTTTTTAATGCATATGTTTCCATGGGTGAATCTTTATGCTTTGCATAAATGTTGGTATTTTCTATATTTCTTAGCATTATCTATTTTATTTTGGTATTTACTACTCATGCAATATAGTCTATATCTTTTGCATTTTTATTGTCAACAAATTCAAATGGGCAAATGGAATTCACAATTCTGACTTGCTGGAAGATAAATATAGAATCTGCAGGGGCTTCCTTTTTCTGATTCCACATCATCCTCTTGAAGGGGCCATGTTTCTTTCTATATGAGCTTAAGTTGCTCCTTAATACACAGAGATATAATCTGGATGCTATTGACAGCAGAACAATGCCCCTAATTTTCACCACTTTCCCTTCATTCTCTGATGTATTTCTGATTAAATGTGCCACCCACTGTCTCACATTTCACTGGATCTCTATGTGACCATTATCATCAACCACAAAATATATGCCAATTTCTAACTACCTGCTGGGTCCTCAAGATTTAAAACATAAGACTTGGACCTTGCCCTGAAGGAGCTTGCAGTTTAGTTGGAGAAAGACTTGAGGAGAAGACCAGCCACTGTGCATATTAACCAAAGAGACAAAAACAGTGTGACAGAGCTGGAGAAGGGAACAATGAAGAGGGCTCCTGCAGCTCCAGGAGCTGCAGCAATACGCTCAGTCTCCCAGGACTTCCCGGTGTGTGTACTTGGTGCTGCACTAACTTCTTCCATGTAGTGTCTGCTGGGTCCTCATCTGTTAAGGGGATGTTAACTCTGAATCACAGAATCTTAGAGCTGGCATGGAGGTCAGAGGTCATTTACTCCAACCTGTTCATTTTAAAAAATGGCAATCTGAGGCCCAAAGATGCTAGGCAGCTTGGCCAAGGTCAGGTAGCTAGTTTAGTAATAAAATTGGAACATAAACCATGTCTTCTGATAGCTGGTCTAGTGCACTTTCTGCTACACCTCTAATTGATGGCATTTTTCTCACCATCAGATCACATGTTCATTTATTCATTCCTTTCCCAGAAGGAGCATCTGCCTGTGTGAAGCACCAGGGTTACGACATGTGTGACATGAGCCACATTGTCAGGGGATAAGTGAGGGGAACAACGAAATCAGCCTCCAAACTGAGACCCTTTGAAAAAGTGAGAGGGTCTAATAATAGCTATTTGGGCACATCAGGTGTACACCAGGACTGAGTACCATTACGGATCTGTACAGGATATACACACCGTCTACATAGGACACTGTGAGGAAACAAAGGTAGGAGGGGCCCACCTCCATCTGCTGGTAGGGGGAGGGGTGTCCAGTCAGGGAAGGCGTCTTGGAGGAGGCAGTGCTTGAGCTGACTTTAAAATTACTGGTTACCAAGAAGACAGTGGTGGAAGGCATTTCCCACCTCTGGTGTGCTCTGGATGCAGCGTGGTGGATGGCACCAACAGACTAAAGCTAAGCCCACAGAGGAGAGGAGGGATCCTACCCTATGGGACCTCTCCCACCATATTCGGCAAGTGGATGGGGCTTTGTCTTTTGTTGGGGATGGGTATTTGGTCACCCAGGGAACACACACTTCTGGAGCGTCTGCTGTGCAGCAGGTGCTGCTGCGGGCCCTTGGGAGTACAGTGGACCACACTGGACCCCTGCTCTGAGCAGCGTCGTGTAATCGTCCGGCAGGGGCCCTGGAGATGCACTGTGCGCCCAGGGAAGCTGCACCACACAGTGAACTTGTCACCTTGCTCAAGCCATGATGCTGTCAGGGTTTCCTCATAAAATGGAGATAAGAATCCTTTCTCATAGGTGGTTGTTAAGGGAACTCAATGAGTTAATATTCCCAGTGCTAGAACAGCTTTTGGAATATAGCAAGGGAGTTTGCGAAATAAAACTGAGCTTACAGTGTACTTGGGAAAATCATAGCAAATGATTTATTAGATAAATTTTTTTTAAGAGATGAGGTCTCACTCTGTCACCCAGGCTGGAGTGCAGTGGCACAATCATAGCTCACTGCAGCCTCTAACTCCTGGCTCAAGTGATCCTCCGCCTCGGCCTCCCGAGTAGCTGGGACTACCGGCTCACACCACCAGCCCCAACCAATTTTTTTCATTTTTTTAGAGATAGGATCATATTCTACTACCCAGGCTGGTCTCCAGCTCCTGGGCTCAAGTGATCCTCCATCCTCAGCCTCCTGAGTAGCTGAGATTACAGGCCTGAGCCACTGCACCCAGCTCTTACTAGATAAATTCTATGAAGAAAATAGAGGCAGCTTCAATGAGGAAGTAACATTGGAGTTGAGAGTGCTTGACAAAAGGGAACATTCCAGGTAGAGGGAACAGCTAGAACAAAGACTCTCAGTGAAAACAGGCATTGGTGTACTCAAAAAGCAGCAGGCAGGCCAGGCACAACAGCTGAGGCCTGATATCTGAGCACTTTGGAAAGCGGAGGCAGGAGAATCACTTGAGCCCAGGAGTTCAAGACCAGCCTGGGCAACATAGGAAGGCCCATCTCTACAAAAAAATTTAAAAATTATCTGGGCATGGTCTTGCACTCCTGTAGTCCTTACTCAGGAGGCTGAGCCCAGGAGTTGGAGGTTACAGTGAACTATGGTCATGCCACCACACACCCCAGCCTGGGCAGCAGAGCGAGATCCTGTCTTTAAAAAAAAAAAAAAAAAAAAAAGCAGCAGGCCAGAGTCGCTGGAGCACTGTGGCCGAAGTAAAGAGTGATGTGGGATGAAGTCAGAGTGGCCTGGCCAGGTGGCCAGGTCATAAAAGACTTGCAGCAAGCTGAGTGTACTCTTCAAGGCAGAAGCAATCCATGGTGAGCCTAGAAGCTGGACAATGACAAGGCCAAGTTCATGTGTCAGAAAGAACTCTGATGTGATAGCAGGATGCTGGCGAGAAAGTTAAGGTGTTCTGTGCATCCACACGAGAGAAGCTAAGGGCATGGCTTCGGGCAGGAAAGGGTTTGGAAAGGAGAGCAGAGATGAGAGAAAGGTAAAGCAAGAACGTTCCACAGGATTTGGTCACTCAGATGTGCGGGACGGGAGGAAGAGGTGGGGTCACGGATGACTGCATTTCTGTCCTGACTACTCTGCTGTGCCATCCTCTCAAAGGGAGACTTCAGGAGAGGCAGCGGACAGGCCAAGAGGACAAGATCACATTTGACACGTGGAGTCTGAGGGACTTTGAAAGCCCTGCTGTTGGCTCTGTGAGGGCTGGAAAGGAGGAGAGCAGTCTGCGCTGGAGCTGAGGTCCAGAACCGCCGCGGGGGAACCGTGCGCACGAGGAGGCTCGGGTCCGGGGCCCGGGCCACGGAGAGGAGAATGTGGCCAACCCACTGTCGGTGCCCAGCAGCTGCTTGAAGAATGGATGGATGTGCCAAGTGACCAGAGGAGCCTGTGAAAGCAGTTGAGAAGGAAAGACCAGAGCGGCAGAAGGGTCAGGGAATGAGAGCAGCGTGGAGGAGAGTGTCGCGGAGAGAGGGGTCAAGGGGTGACAGAGTGGGAGGCCCACCCAGATGGAGCCATTATGACATCACTGGAGGCCTTTGACAGCAGTGTCAGAGAAGTAGGGGTGAGGGCATGCAGTGAGCCCAGAATGAATAGGAAGAAAAGATGACAAGTGTAGACACTTCTTTCAAGGAACCTGGCTGTGAAAAGAAGAGCAGAGGGAAGGCAGGATGGGGATTGCAATGGGAAAGAAAATAGTTTGTGTGTGGCCTGCAAGAAGGTGTCAGTAGAGAGAGGGGGAGTGAAACTAGAAACTGCAGTAAGGGGTGGGGCTAGAGCAGGAGGTGCACCGTTCCAGAGCGGCTGGCCGGGTCTGGCCCTGAGATTAGCTTCGGCTGAGAGAGGACACGTCTACACGTCTTCCTCTCAGCCAAGGAGACGTTGCCAGGGCCATGTGCAGGGAGATCATTTTGAGGATGTGGGCACAGGAGGTTAAGGGAGTTTACACTTGAAAACCCCTGGCATATTCTTAGGAATTGCTGTGGTCTGAATGTGTCCCCCAAAATTCATGTGTTAGAAACTTAATCTCCGGGACAACAGAGGAGGTAGAGCCAGTGGCAGAGCCCTCATGAACGGATCGACATTACTATAAAAAGGAGCGCTCGCTCTCTTCTGCCGAGGGAGGACACAGCAAGAAGGCCCTCGCTACATGCCAGCACCTTGATCTTGGACTTCCTGCCTCCTGAATTGTGAGAAAATCAATTTCTGGTTTTTGGGGTTTTGTTTTGTTTTTTATTTTTTTGGTGTTTTTTGTTTGTTTGTTTGTTTGTTGTTTTTTCAGTGTTTTTGAGACAGGGTCTTGCTCTGTCACCCAGGCTGGAGTGCAGTGGCACAATCATAGCTCACTGCAGCCTCAAACTCCTGGGCTCAAGCAATCCTCCTGCCTCAGCCTCCCAAGTAGCTGGGACTAGGGCGCACACCACCACACCTGGCTAATTTTTCTATTTTTCATAGAGAGAGGGCCTCACTATATTGCTTTGGCTGGTCTTGAACTCCTGGGCTCAAACAATCTTCCTGCCTCAGTCTCCCTAAGTGCTGGGATTACAGGCGTGAGCCACCATGCCTGGCCAGTTTCTGTTTTTATAAATCCCTCAGTCTCAGGTATATATATATATATATTTTTTGAGACAGAGTCTCACTGTGTTGCCCGAGCTAGAGTGCCGTGGCGTCATCCTAGCTCACAGCAACCTCAAACTCCTGGGCTCAAGCGATCCTTCTGCCTCAGCCTCCTGAGTAGCTGGGACTACAGGCATGCACCACCATGCCTGGATAATTTTTTCTATATATTTTTAGTTGTCCAATTAA